>VXAZ01008601.1:954244-1026353 GCA_013399875.1 Gymnorhina tibicen
CCTGTATGTTTGTTAAATAAATAGTTTTATTTTCTCCTTCACTTTCCTCTGAGGAAAATTTGTTTTTTCCCGAACCCAATTGGGGGGAGGGGTGGTTTGTAACCTGCCTTCCTTTGAGGAGACGTTCCTTTTGGACGTTTCCCTGAATTTGGCCTAAACCATTACATTGCCACATTTTCAGATTTCAGAGGGCAGATCTACACATGTTCCAGTTTGGATCAATGTTTAGTAAGCTTTTGAAACAAGTGTCCCAGCTGATCCCACTTACGATGCTTTCGCTCATAGTGTCAAAGCTGCCTCAGGGTGCCTGAACTGGATTCTTCTCTGAAAAATCTACATAGCAGATGTGCTCCAGGAGCTTTCCCCGTGCACTCTGACTGCAAATAGACATTCAGTCCTCAGAGCCAGGCTAGAGCTACCCAACAGAACAAAAGAAAACAAAACAGAAAAATATATATTATACATATATACTGTGGATGTCAGTTTTCCAGCACAAGTTTTTTACTGTACAAAACTCTTCCCATTTATTTGCCCTGCTATGCAGGTTATACAGTGTGGGTCATACAGGTGGGACTACACTGGTTCAGGGATGCCCCTTCTTTTCCTTGGCAACCCCAGGGATACCAGCTGAAGTAAAGGAACCAGACAGTCAGCTGCATGGAACTGGACTGGAAAAGAATCCCCCTCACCTCGTGCAGGTAACTCCATATGTAAGACACGTAGACTGAGGGGGTGCTGGAGTGGACATTCCTGAAATTAGCTGGTTGTACCCCAGGAATCTAATTTGGAGGTACAAAGAACCTCTGTTAGAAGCTAGGAAGCAAGATTTTGGGCAATTATTAAGTTTCACCAGGCAAAAACAATTTGAAATGTTTAAATTTTGTAAATCTTTAAATGGGAGTTGAGCAGCCAGGGCACGCCATAGAGAAGCAGACCATATATCTGATAGGTTCAGTGACAAACTATTACAAAAACAAAGGAGAGGAAATGATCCAGGAAATTTGTGATCTGCCATAGCCTGTGGTCCTCAGTGATAAAGATCATACTCTTTCATCTAGTTAGGGGCAATCTGGTAACATCTGTTTTGTTAATGTCTGGTTTTTCCAAAAAAAATCTCTCCATCTTCTGTCAGCATGATGTCTTCAAATATGAAAACTCCTATTTCTTGTGATGGTTAACTAAATGTACAGTTGCTAGCAACGTATGCACAAAAGTTGTTGCTAGATTGTTAGATGGCTGAGGTGGCACCACAGAAGCAATAAAAATCTTACCTCTGAATTTTGATTTAGATTTCTAAGTCTAATTTTAAATTGAGTTAATTCTCCACATTCTAGAGACAGTCTGAAGAAGTTTAGCTCTCCATTAAATAGCAACTTCATAAGTTAGTTAACAACTGTAACAAATGCTCACTAGTAAAGTCTGGGTACGTTCAAACATCCAGTGGAATATAATTAGGACAGAGGGAGAGATCAATAGTTCATTAAACCATTCCTGTGCTGCTCTGGAACAATATGTAATGAGCAGAGTTATAGAAAATTCTCATGTAACATAATACACCTGCTTTTAATTTTTGCTCTGCTTTAAAACTTCACTGCAAGCTCCAAAATCAATGGTATGCATCCAGAATTGTGTTCATGTTTTAGCACACAGCAAACAGGGAGAGTTTAGATGCTTGCAAAATGCAGGAAGAGTAAAGTTATGCTACAGGGAGTGATGACAAGAATGCCACAATAATGGGCTGGCTTTCTTTGCCTTTCTTTCTAATATTCTGAATGTTTACAACTTTGTACTTGGTGTGAGTGCTTCATCTGCTCCTTATCATGGTGTTCCTGAGGACTGTGATATATGCTAGGCTTGGCTGGTGAATCCCACCATCTAACAAAAGCTGAGCTCTCCTCAGAAAACCACCTCAGTGGACCTAGTGTAATAGACTGGCCTAGTTAGGCCAAGGCTAAACCTGCTTTAAGGTGGAGTCTGTCAAGCCGATGTGAGGTGACTGATAAGTAGCACTCAACTCCAGAGCAGCATGCCTGAAGTAGGGCACGCTGGTGGCTTGCGTCTGCCAGACCTGCTGTGCCTGGCTTTCCTGGTTTGCGTTTGAACAGGCATACCAGAGAACCTGCTGAAATTGCTTCACTAACAAGATGCCCTGAAATTATATGAAATTTGATGTCAGACCAGATGACTATGTTTGAATATAGTCAGCTCTGAAGGTCTAATGCATGTTGTGGTGCATTGACCCTGGCTGGACACCAGATGCCCACTAAAGCTGGTCGGTCACTGCCTTGGACAGGAGAGAGAAAATATAACAAAAGGCTCATGGGTCGAGATAAGCACAGGGAGAGATCACTCAGCAATTACTGTCACAGGCTAAACAGACTTTATTTGGGGAAGGTAATTTCATTTATTGCCAACCAAATCAGACTAGAGTAATGAGAATTAAAAGCTGAATTTTAAAATACCTTTACCCCACCCCTCTTTTCTTCCCAATCTTAACTTTACCCACAAATTTTTTACCTTCCAGTGTCACATGAGATGGAGAATGAGAATTGTGATCAGTTTATCCCACGTTGTCTCTGCTGCTCCTTCTTCCTCAGGGGAAGGACTCCTCACACCCTTCCTCTGCTCCAGCATGGGGTCCTTCCTGTGGAACACAGTCCTCCATGAACTTCTCCAATGTGAGTCTTTCCCATGGGCTGCAGGTCTTCAGGAATTGCTCCAGTGTCCCCCATGGGGTCACAAGTTCTGCCAGCAAATCTGCTCCAGTGTGGACTCCTCTCTCCACAAGCCCACAGGTCCTGCCAGGAGCCTGCTCTAGTGCAGGTTTCCCACAGACATCTACTTGCTCCACTGTGAGTCCTCCACAGGCTGCAAGTGGACCTCTGCTTCCTGCAGGGACCTCCGTGGGCTGCAGGGGCACGGCTGCCTCACCATGGGCTGTACCAGGGCTGCAGAGGAATCTCTGCTCTGGCACCCAGAGTGCCTCTTTCCCCTCCTTCTATACTTTACCTTGGTGTCTGCAGAGTTGCTTCTCGCAGCCTGATTCCACTCTCCTGGCTGCAGTTGCCATTGCACAGGGGTTTTTTTCCCCTTGTTAAATACATTACCTCAGAAATGCTACCAACATCACTGGTGGGCTTGGCTTTGGCCAGTGGTGAGTCCACCTTGGAGCTGGCTGGCATTGGATCTGCCAGACATGGGGGAAGCTTCTGGAAGTTTCTCACCAAAGCCACCCCTGTAGCTCCCACAACCTCGCCACGCAAACCCAACACACATGTATGTAAAATGCTGGCCAGTTTTCTCTCCTGCTTACTTCAAGAATGAAAAGCTACAACTTTGAGAGTTCATATTGATAAGAAAACCTTGCAGGTAAGATTGCATGTCCCAAAATGCCTATTTCACATCCTTTGGGAATTTTGACTGTACCCTTCTGCACAGCCATGCCTTTGGTCTCTTCTCTGGGGGCTTGAAGTAGAAGCCAGAGAAGTCTATAGACTCCTTGAGCCCTTTTTCTTGTGTGTGACCTGCAAGAATGGACATCTTTGGTATCTGGAGTTTGGACTAACTTATTTTTTGAAATTAAGACCTTTCAAAAACAGAGCAAAGATTAGTTCAGTATCCACATTTTGTTGAATAAACAGAAGCTAAATAAAGCAGACTTCATATGTTATCCCTTTCTTAAAATGAAAGACACATCTGAATAATTTTCCACATATAAGGTAATAAATATACTAGCTAATTCAGACAAATAAGTACTTAAGAGAGGAAATTATCTTTCATGTTGGGCTTTTTATAGGTTTTGGTTTTTTCTCTCTTTTAACATGTTTTGTCAAGAATTTCATTATAAAAGTCAGAAGAAAATTCTGTATCACATAAGGATATGTAGAGCTCTTTACCTGAAAATTACATGGATTAACCTGCAGAATGAAATCTGGCAGTATTTGTGCAAAATAAATGGAGTTCTACAGTAAAGCTCTTTTATGGAACTGTCAATAGCTGAAGGCACAAGCTTTTTCAACTCTATCTGAAGAGGTTCAAGAAGGAATCAAACTTCAAATTCTTATTCCTAGCATTGAAGATCCGGAGCTGTACAAGATCTATTGCTAAAAAAGAAATGAAAACACTTCAGAAGCCTGCTATTCCTCTTAAAAAAGTTTTCCTCTATTTTAGGGTTAAAATGCTAATAATGCATGTGCATCCTGTTTGCTCTTCTGGAACTCTGAAATGTGAAATTACATGCTTATGCAAATTTGAAAAGTAACCATATTTACATAGTTTAGAAATGTGCCCAGATAGATAAAGAAGTAAAAATTACTGACAGGCATTATAACATTATAAAAAATACTAAAAAAAAAAGAGCTTATGAATCCTGTACAAAAAAAAAATGCAATCAGGTCTAATACTCTTTTGGAGCACCAGCAACAATAGAGGTTTTCTTATTCAAATTCTTATTTGAATTTAGTGAGATTTTACTTATGCTTTCCAGATCATTTTTAGTATAAAGCCTCTTTCTTTGTTCATTTGATATATCAGTGGTTTACAGTTATGAAAAAGAACCACATATTTTCCAGAATAATGAGTGTCTGAAATAGTATGATGATAGCAGGGGAAAATAAAGGGTTTCATTTTCCATTGTTGAGCATTTTGTGGAGTCGTTTACAAAGTGAGTTCAAACTGCATCTAGACATTCTAATTTGGATTTGGTAACAATTTATACCTGTTTGCATAGCTGTAAATAACTTCACAACATGCTAGCCAGTGAAGAATCAAGCTCAGTACCTTCCATAGAGCCATTCAGTTCTTGCTTTTATACACATATCTATTGCCTGTCCTTCAGACCATTTTTTTTCTCCTAATTTTTAAGGATATATTTTTGTCAGTATTTCCCAGAAAAATAATTGGAGGGGTGCAGGAGGTCAGACAAGGTTAAATCCTTGAAATAAATGGAGATTTAGAAGCTTCCAGGCTGTTGTGAGGGACAGCTAGCAGGCATATGTCTATTAATTTTGAAATTTAGCTGTTAAAGCAAGTGACCTTTAGAGCAGTGAGAGAGGGAAAAACAGCGCAATTGCATCGAGGTGGGTGGATACGCACAGACCAAAGAGTTGATGCTGAAGATGTCGTATCCACATGCACATTTTGAATGGATTTTAGTTCAGACTACCCCTAGTTTGGTCCCTTAGGCAGAGTGACTGCAGCAGGAGAACATTAGATACATTTCTGGAGCATGTTTAGGTTCATCTTAAAGAAATCCAGTGCCTTGAGACCACTCCACAATAGGAACCAACCATCTTTGCTCTAAGTAGGAACATTTGGGGGATTCGCTGCATGCTGACCACACTGAAGAGCTAACATAGCTCCAGCTACAGTACAGCACACATACTGCAGTGCTTTGCTGCATAAACTCACATCCCTCCCAAGCATTGCATAACAAAAAATTTACATCGCCCATCTGAGGCTATGAGTACCAGCAATATGTGCCAGAGACCAAAAATCAGTTTCACCTCTTGTGCTGTTTGTCCTGAAATAATTACTCCACCCTTCAACCTCCTCAATCTTGTCACTGCCCAAAAAACAGAGAGCATTTTCTTGAAAACTTAGTACCCAACACTGCCACTTGTTTGACTGGGGTTTTTTTTAAGTGTAATATTTTCTGTGAGGAAAGGATTGCAATAATGAACGTATCAAATATAATTCTGCATAGCTCAGCATTGAAACATCACAAGTTATATCTCTGGAGACTGTATTAAAAGTCAGATGATTAAAAAATAATTAGGGAGGGTGAAATGACAGAGATGTCACTGATCTTATTGTAATTAAGTCTGTAGAATTCATATTATGAACTTTCCCTTATTGATCTCAGAGCTAAAAATATAAAAATTTGGAAATCTCATGCAGTAATAGGCTTTCAAACAGATGGGGATTTTTTTCAGAGAACACAAAATACCATTCTTTTTATTATTGACTTATGAAAAATTGACTTTTGTGTTGCTGAGGACTTATAGTACTAAACTGATGAATTTTTTAGTCTATTCCTTAGAATAATAGTGAAGACACTAAACAGTTAACACTGTACTATCATATACAGGTTTTAAACATTCAGCTACTTGAAGTATTGAACTGTATATGTAAAATTTCAGATGAAAATCAGTAACTATTTTTATTTATATGAGAAAAATTCCACTTTTTCTCTAGAGGTGATACATGGTCTTGGGAGCTGTGTGAAGAGGGAAAAAGAGGGCAGCCTGTTGTGGTTAAGGGATCTAAATTATTTGAAAAGCAATGCTTGGAACACTGTAGTTACTGTTGCTACATGAGTTGAAAACAGAATATCTATTTTCAAGTATTTAACAAGAAAGCAGAGTAAATAATTTATCACTGTCTCTTTTCAAATCCTTTGGAACTATATTCAGTAAAAATCTTTACAGCTTGAACAGTACCATTCAAAGGCTGAGCTATGTCTTCATGTAGACATCCATATTTATCCATCATACATGGTGGTTTATCAAGTTGTTTTCTGTCATTATCTTTGACTGTTTGATTCCAGGGTAGCACAGTGTCACTGAGTCAGAAGAACAGTTGTTCATTCCTACAAATAACATGCCTCAGACAACTCATGTCATGCCATGTGGACGTATCCTGGAATTCCTTTTTAGTGTCTAGACAAATCAAGAATATAAATCCCAGTGCAAGACTTCTTCTGTCAGATCAATTGTCACTTTTTTCCGTTTCTTTTGATTTCTCAGCTGCACACTGAACACATCATTCTTATGGCTGGCTGACAACTGGATATCTTGTGTTTTGAATACAATCTTTCCAAATCCATGGGATAATAATAACAGCAATAACAGCAAAAGTAAATGTAACCAGTTTATACTATCTTTTTTTCTGTTCCCCTCTACCCCAAGAAACAGGTTTTACAACAGCTAGTCTAGATCACCCAATTTGTGGGGGCAGCTGGCAACTAAGCCCCATATAACTGCTCATTCACTATACCCTGCCGGGATGGGGAAGAGAATCAGAAGGGTGAAAGTGAGAGAACCTGTGTGTTGAGTTAAAGCCAGTTTAATAGGAGAAGGAAAAGCCATGCATGCAAGCATGGCAAAGCAAGGAGTTCATTCACTACTTCTCTTGGGCAGGCATCTCCAGGAAAAGCCAAACTCCATCACATGTGACAATGACTTGGGTAGACAAAAGCCAGCACTTTGAATATCGTCCTACTCCTTCTTTTTTGGCAAGCTCTATATGCTGAGCATGACCATACCATAAGGTATGGAATATCCCTTGGCCAGCTGGGGTCAGCTGCCTTGGCTGTGTCCCCTCCTAACTTCTTGTACACCCTCAGTATCCTTACTGGTGGTGTAGGGTGAGGAGCAGGGAAGGTCTTGGCTCTGTGTAAGCACTTCTCAGAAGTAACTAAAAACCTCTCTGTGTTATCAGCATTAATTACAGGAAAAAAAAGCCCCAAAACTAAAACATAGCTCTATACCAGGTAGTGTGAACAGAGCTAACTCTATCCCAGCCAAAATCATCATATGCAAGACAGCTTCTACAAACCTTGCTTTCATCTTCAATTCCAAGACATACTTTTGGGATCTTATGCTAAATCAGCCTGCATAGGATTTCCTCTCAAATACTTGTTCATTTTGGGATGCTGAACAGGGGGATCACTCCTTCCTGAGTCATCGCCAGTAATAAATTACCAGTACATTACCTTTCATCTTTCAGCTCACCACAGCAGGCCAGCTCTAGGCACATGGTGTGACTCTTGGGGCTGTCCTATTCAGAGCCAGGAGCTGGACTTCAATGATCCTTGTGGGTCCCTTCCAACTCAGGATATCCTATGATTCTATGATTCTACTACTTCTCTGTCCAAGAGGTTTAAAACTAAGCTTTTCATACTTTCCTCCAGTTTCTTTGAAAACACCCAGAATGTTGTCAGTGTTCTCCATCAAAAATAAAAATTGTAAATCTTGAGTCAAAACTATATGGCTAAAAGAAATTGAGAATCAAATCACAATTTTCAGTGAACTCACTGGAGCTAGCCAGGATGCAAATACCTGGATGTTAGTATCCTGACTATATCAGTCTTACGTTCCCAGAAAGTAAGCAGATTAGGCATTACTTATTTGCATGTATGAACACTCAGTATGACCAGTGCTAGAGGGAAGCATAATATTTATTTATAATTTTACTATTTTACATACAAAATAATCAGCATTAGTTTACCAAACTTTAGAATTATTTTAATGTGCTTTAGTTCTTTTAATTTATTTTTCACGTTGAGGTTAGAAGAATGATTTAGAGAAAGGAACAGTTGCAGACTTGCTATGGGTTAGAACACTCTGCCACATGGTTTTGTGGGGGTTGCTGTAGACAGGCAACCTGATTATAATGAAGTATCAATTTAAAGAATTAACATATACATTTTCAAACCTATTTATAGGAGCACAGATAAATCCTGGAGGTATTTATAGTGATATTCGTGCCCACTGTTGAAAAGCATGTCATGGCTTAAGCCCAGCTGGAAATTAAACACTACACAGCTGCTCAGTCAGCCCTCCTCTCCGCCCCACAACCTGATGGAATGGGGTGGAGAATCAAAATAAAGCTTGTAGCTTGAGATAGAAAGAGTTTAATAATCAAAAAAACCCTAAAAATACAGAAATAATGGTAAATTATTAATAAGAGGAAAAAATCAAGTGATGCACAATACAATTGCTCACCACCCACTGGCCAATGACAGACCCTCTTCCCAAACCCAGATTGGCTCCCCTTACAGGTAACTCCCCCCGTTTTATATACTTGGCATGACATTCTATGGTGTGAAATATCCCTCTGGTCAGTTCTGGCTGTCCCAGCTCTGCTCTCTCCCAGAGTCCTTTGCATACCTGTTCACTGGCAGAGCATGCAAGAAGAAAAAACATCCTCGACTTAGAATTGACATGACTTAGCAAAAACCCAAGCATCATTGTGTTATCAAAACCATTCTCATCCTGAGTCCAAAAACACAGCACTGTGACATCTACTCAGCAGAAATTAACTCTATCCTAGCTGAAACCAGGACAGAGCATTATGGTCTGGTGCCCAGTGCAATTACACTCAATTGCCATGAAGAAAGATTGTATGATATAAAAGTTTAAAATACTGTCCCTCAATAATTATGGTAACAAATAAAATGTTGCAAAGTTTGTAAACACCCAGAAGGTCAGTAGTGTTAAGTGCAATATATCACCTTTAGAGAAAGACTTTTAAATTCAGTACTCTCCAATTTCTGTACTAAAGAGAGTAAAGTGTTTATTGTTAATCCAGTGAGAATAAGTGGCTGGTTTAAGACAAGAAATGGGATTCAATAGGATGTATTCATCGCCTTACTCTCAAAATTAAATTGGACATAATGAAAATGATGTTTGCTATTATTATCATGCAACCGTTTGCTCTAAATTTTAGGGCACTTGGGGAAAATATGGTGGCAAGGGAACTCAGCAAAAACACAAAGCCCTTTTGCTGCTTTGCTGTTCTAATCCATCCACAGATGCTAACAATTGGAGCATTATGAAAGTTGTTCTTTTGGTACCCCTTCTATTATCCTGAACACAACCTACTTAATATACAATACTGTATTTATTGCATGTTATTGTGTTGATGAATATGCAGGTATCATAATTTGCTGAAACGCAGAACTTTCTGAAACTTTCGATTAATTAATAAATTAGTCTCAGATGTAACACTTAGAAAAATTTCTCATTACTGTATTTTCATCGTCTAACGTGTAAGACCACCCTCTTCAATTCTGTATTTATGTGCATACTTTTCTCCTGTATGTGAGTGGTAACAAATTCAAAGGCTGATATTCCTACTTTCACCAACTCATTTCTCCAGCAGGACAAATAGGAGAGCAAGCAGAAAATTATATACATTTTTCTACTTCACACTTGTTAGCATACTAATGATGCGAAGCTGTCAGAGCTACCAGCATCTCAACTTGCTAACGATTTCTTGTACCTTAGCTGGGACAAAAGGGATAAGCAGACAAGCTGAAACTCCAGTTTCCAAGGAGACCATCTCAGAAACATGTAAGAAATATTTAAGTAGGTATGACATGTTTCCAAGAACTAGAGATTTTTTCCTCACACAGTGACATATATAAGCTATGTTGAAGAGGAATCTGTGCCCTCCAGACTCCATTCTGAAGCTGAGGTCTTGTGAGTTAGTGTGGCTTGCCATCCAAATGGCTTGCACAGGAGAATAACGAGTTCCCTTGATTCCAGTAATGTTTCAGATGGTTATCAGTCACAGGCTCTGAGCAGAACTATGTTCTCTGCATACTTACCTATCTGTCTAACTCTCTGCCTAGCTATCTGTGTGTTCATTTCGCTGTTTTTATTTATGGCCACAAGAAAGCATGTCTTCATTTAAATTTTAGTAAGACATTCTGTGCTAAGCTATACTGTGCATGAAAATAGAACCAAACTGCAGAGGGATGCTGGAAAAACATTTGATGTTACTTGAGGAAAATAGCCCTTAGGATTATCTTTCCTCAACTCAAAATGTTGCATATAAGGAGTGGTTTTTTTAGAGTACTAGATCCTGCTTTTCCATTCCCATGTTGTCATGAGCATCTGTTGTTTCCTGCTAGCCTACTCTACAGCTGATGTTGCAAAACATGTAGCTCTGTAATGAAAACCTCCTCAACTATCCCATAAAAAATGCTTTTTTCCAACTTTTCCATGCTCAAGGGAGACATAAAAAGGGGGAGAGAAAGTTTCCTTCCAATTATTCAGTGAATAAAGAAAAATAAATTGTGAAGGACTGATAGGCGTAATTCACTTTTAAACAGCTGTATTGGCATCAGTGAGTTAGGAACCTTTGCACATCAGAACTCTGTTCTCACATAGTTCATATAAGCAATTTTACTGTATTTACTTCTCCAATATGTAAATATTAAAATAATTAAATAGATTAAGCCTGTCTCTACCAGACCTCTACAGAATTTTTTTCATTTTTGATCTTGGATACTGAAAACAACTGGGGTTAAACCACAACAGCCAGCAACTAAGAACCAAACAGCTACTCGCTCACTGCTTCCTGGTGGGATGGGGAGAAGAAGTGAAAAAAGGTAAAACTCATAGTTTGTGATAAAAATAGTTTTTTAATTGAAATTAAGTAAAATCTAATACTAATACTACTACTAATAATATAATAATATAATAATATTAATGATAATAATTAATAATGGTGGTAGTAATGAAAAGGAGAGAAAGAGTACCAAACCCCAAGAAACTCAAGTGATACACGATGCAATTGCTCACCACCTGCCAATTGATGTCCAGCCTCTCCCTGAGAAGTGATTGGCATCTTCCAGCCAATCTCCTCCAATTTACATACTGAGTGTGATGTTCTGTGTTATGGAATATCCCTTTGGCCTGTTTGGGTCAGCTGTCCTGGCCATGCTACCAATGGCATCTTGTGCACCTGCTCACTGGCAGACCATGGGAAACTATAACATCCTTGACTTAGACTAAGCACTACTTAGGAAAAACTAAAACATCAGTGTCATCATCTCTTATTAAATCCAAAACACAACCGTGTTCTGGCTACTAATAAGAAAACAAAATCTATGTTAGCTGAGATCAGGACAACAACCAAAAGGCTCTGACAACAGAAAAAAATCAACAACAAAAATCAAACTCAGAAAATGCCACTAATCAAAGAAAATCTTATTGCAGAAACAGGAAAAAAGACTGTGTACTGTTTACGACTATTCATTCCACAAAGCAAAACTCACGAAGCAAACTCATACTTCCTAATTACCATCACTGTATGAGAGGAAGTATCTCCTTTTTCAGTAGATATATTATTTGAGAGATTGATTATGGAAATTGAAACAGTGTTTAATTTTGATACCTTTCAAATGTAAGGGCAGCTAAGATAGCATTTAAAGATGACTGTGTTTAATAGGTGTAAGAGACTCAGTTTTAGCAAAACACAGTATCAAACAGATCAGCATTAGGCATTTCGTTGGACGTGTTTGTTAAGGTCGTCTGGGAAGTGGAAGAATAGTTCCACAAAGAAAGAAAAAAAATCTAAAAATTGGGAGTTGCTGGAGCTCAGCTACTCATGAATAAGAGCTGCAACAGTAAAATCATAGTTAAAATATCTGTGATTTCTCACCAGAGAAAAGTACTAACTTACACATTTCTTTGAATTATAAAAAAAATGTTTCTTAGGATTTATAACAAAGAAATGCTGCACAATATCTTATCCAGCCAGCATAATACTTTCTTAGCATTTTTAAACATAATAAATTAATATATAAAATACTTTCCTAATTATAGTGTCACTGATGGTGAGATCCAGTTTCCAAATGAGTTGTGTAAACATAGGTGTCTATTTTAAGGTCTCCCTCTACGGGGTAGGTATCCTTTGTTATGTTCCCTGTGGTCACTGGACATCAAAGGCTTAATTTAGCTGCTTGCATACCTGCTTTTCACCACACTCGGAGACGTCTTGCCCTTCAGCTGAGGCTCCAGAAAAGCAGATATCTCCCAGAGATTGTGTCCTACCTGCCAGTGCCATAGAAATGTGTCACAGACTTTTTAGATAACCCTAGACCTTGACAGCATGGAGTGTAGGGAGCTATTCATCTGAGCAACCACTTGGGAACAGGATTCAGTTGCTTAAGCATAGGTAACACTTGAAATGCCCTATAATACAGCAGAAGTTTGCACAGGGATGGCAGTTGTGACATATGATACATGACCTGTAGAAAAATAATTGCGTCCCACATCAGCCACGACAGGCCAAAGTGGATGGTTTAAGATATCGAAAATGGTATCTGAACAGCTGAATTCTTCCCTAGGTTAGGTGAATCGCTCTCCTTGCTCTCCTAACTGTTTTGCTTATGTATCATTTGACTACCGCAAGAACTTGGACACCAACTCAAACGTTTTGATTGAATCCCTCCTTCAATGCTGAATCTCACTTTAAGACATACATCAAGAGTTGCTAAGATATTAACAGTCATTCTTTAGCTTGTATTACTTTCCAAGAAGACTTAGGAAAAGGAAAAAGGGAAAAAATGGTTTTCTAAAGCTTAAAATAAACGTAACTGATTGGAAACATCAGTTTAGTGTAGAAAAGTTCAAATAAAAAATAGGACTTGTTCATGGACTCCAAAAACACAAGTCCAAAACACTAAGGAAGTTATGCTGAGTAGTGGTCCAAAGCTTATATGAAAATAATAATAATAACAATAATAATAAAATAATAATAAAGAAGTAGTAGTAAGGGAAGCTAAAAGGGACAACATTTTAAGTAATGAATAGGGTGAAGGCTTTAAGCAATTTAAAACGTGAATATTGAAGTTAGGTAGAGAGCTACAGCTAAATGCTGATAAAATGAATTGTAAAAGTGATTAAGTATAAAGGTTTGAGAGATAATTGTCCATATTTAGAAGAATGTAAGAAGACACATTCACTTCATTGATAAAGACAGAATTTGCCAGTTTTGACAAAGGAGAAAGTGAGAGAAAGTATGTTAAAAATGAACATATTTCAAATCACTGAGCTCACAGTTCTTCCAAATATTAACATTAAATAAACTAGTTGCACCAGCAACACCAAGAATTATGTTAATGTTTGGCAAACTTTGTAAAAACACTAAAGGACTGAAAGACTAAAATGGAAATGAAGAATGACACAAAAAGAAGTCATCTAAGAGTGAAAAACTAATTACTCAAGTTGTAGAAATAAAGAAGAAGCAGGTAAAAAGCTATAGGAAAGTTTTATGGAAGTAGGGCCACGTCCAATACAATAGTTTTCTTCATTTAAATCAGATTACATATTTGAATAATAAAGATGTGCATGCTGACATAGCACTTAGATTTCTGCAACGTATTTGCCAGAGAGCCACACAGCATGCTCTCTTAAGTAGACTGTATTCTATATGAGGAATTAGGTGGTAATTTAAGCATTTTCTTGTTAAGCTTGCATATTTCAAAGGCTGATTTTTTATAAAGGCAAAGGCAAAAGATTATTATAAAATGATCAAAATTACCTTGCTAAATGGTCTCAATTCACTAAAAAGTGTTTTTATACACTCAGAGGCAAGGTAATAGTTCAGAGCTTCAGTGATAAAAATGATATCAGCAGGAGGCAAATTCTGTCTTTGGAAGCAAAGATCTGAGGAAAACTTGATATCAACACTCATGACAAGCAGAAGACAAATTCTGTAATGGCAAAAATATTTCTGTGATGATTCAGTATAGAAGAGGATAACAGGATAGGCATATCCTCATTTTACATACCATTGGTAAAATATACTTTTATGCCTATTTCAAACACAGATACAGGAGAAAAAAATACAAGGAAAGTCAACAGATAAGCCAGGAGGGAGAAAAATAAAATCACATTAAAAGAGAAGGTTGGGGCATTACTTGATCTCTGTGTTTTGAAAGGCATTTAAACATAGTAAAGACACAGATTACTAAAAATCATTTCAGTCGTATTTACAAATGCATATTTAAAAAAAAGAAATGGCTAGAGAGTGAATTTAAGTGCAGTTTTAAAAACAGGTGCAGTTTCCTGGCAGTGATGGCAATTACTATGGGGATCGGGAAAGAACTTCACCTCAAAGTGATTGCTTTTGAAGTGAAGTATGGTATTGGTAAAAAAAGATCTGTTTTAACACAGTTTTGAAAAGAAATTTCAGAGCCCCTGTGCGTGTGGTTTGAGCTGGATAAACATGGAGATGGCATCAAACCTCAAAATTTGGGAGTTTCGGAAATTTTCTGTTCAGTTTTTTCTTCCTTTGTCATGGGAAGAAGAAAATTACCTGTATTGTCATCCATACACTAATGAACCTCACATCTCCTGAGCAGGGTGTTCACTGCAAGTGAACCTCATCTCTCAGGATCCCAGCTGATCAGTTTTAATAATTAAGTAGAATTTTTTTTCCCTAGGCACAGCTGATCATACATGTTAATGTTCTTTTGGGTGTTTATTTCTATTGAGCATCACAAATAATTTAGCCACAGCTGGTGATGATACATGGAACAGTAAGGCCAGGTATATGTCTTGCCCATATCATTGAGGGTTTAAGAGCTGTCACATTCAGGCTTGGGACATTTTCCTGCAAAGTAGGCTGACTTTTTCTCCTATCCATTCATCTATTGAATAGGACATAGTTCCTCTGCCAGAATTATCAAAGCAACTCTTTATCATTGCAGGAATTAAGACAGTGACATCTTAGTCATTCCTGTTCCCTGCCAAATCACAGTTAGGTCACCTAAGGACTGGTACAGTTCTCTGTAAGTACAGTCATTTGTTATCCATAAGGGGATCTCCATGAAATTTAATATCCTATGAAAAATCAGAACAAATGATCTAATCAACATTTGTGGCCTTCTCTTTCATTAGAAAAAAAATCAAAAAAGGAAAAGAGATAGAGACATGAAAACTGAAATATTTTATATAAGAATTATTTATGTGTAGGAAGATTACTATTTGTTTTCTTTGCAACAGTGCTTGAACAACTGTGATAAACACTTTCCAGTTTTACTGTTTATGGGGTTTCTTACACATAGAAGAGATGTGCAGTACCAAAACATATTTAATTCTTGCTAGTAATAAGGGGTCACAAGATCTAGTGACTGGAAGCTAAAGTGTATCATTTGCAATCTTGAAATTAAGATGGAGTTCCTAGCAGTGAGGTTAATTAATCATTGAACTCACTTACAGAGATAGGTAGTAGAGTCATCAGCGTTTGCTATTGTTCAAAAATGAGATCAGATGTATTCCTAAATGGCACATTTAGTAATTTAGGTCTGCTGAGGAGGGCTGTGGTCATGGTTTTTCTTCTCTGTCCCTGGTGTCTGTGAGGTTTTGTGCCTTGCCTCATCCATTTTTCACCTTCAAAAGCAGGTGAAGGCAGAGGGGGAGAGGATGGAAGAACTGAGAGTATTGTCAGTCCTTCTATTTGTGAAGAGGCAAAAGATACATTACGAATGTGTTTATGACTGAGTACTGATACAATATCAAGATCCCACTGTATCAGGTATATTTGAGCTGTAGAGTAGGATTTTCTCCTGCTGAGCTTGGAATTTAAATACACAGGCAAAGACCTGTGAGGGGTTACAGATTATTGAAGTGAATATCTGAAAGTGCCATTTTAAAGCCACCAATTATTGATTGAGAGTCTTGATATTTCATTTAGGAATTCTGTAGTGAGGGGATTTGCTAAGGCAGGAAAAGAAAATATCAGACTTGATCACAGAAACCAAAAAGAGGGTGAGGATGTGAAGAGGGAGCTAGACTAAAATATGGAAGACTTAAATGAATGCTGCAGAAAGGAGGGTGAGGGCAGACTTGCTAGGTGTAGTGTCACTGGTTTCATTGGCTTAAACTTCTGTCTTCCTACATTAAATGTGTTCCCTTCTGAGCTCATACAGGTTATACTGACTAGGCCTTGAACCCCTGAAGTGGATAAAACTCTCCAGTGTGAGGAAAGGTGATGTGATCCTCCTCAGCTCTGTTTTTGCTTTCTCCAGCCACAGGACAAGTTTGAGCATCTTTCTAATAATTGTCCTCACTCTTTGAATTGGAAAAATTAAGTTCTGCAGACATGCAGCTTGCAACAGCAAGTGACTTCATTTATTCAATAACATGAACTGTGTTCAAGACATTTTACCTTTGTTTGCAGCAGAGTCTCTGGAAACTGTGTTGCCATGGAAATGTGATTTGCTAGTCTCTTCTAAGAGTGTGTGCTTGGAGACAGCTAGTGAGCTGCAACTTTATTTCTGACTAACAAATAGGGTTCCAAACATAGTATAGTATACATAGTATAGATAAAGCTACCAGAAAGTCCTAATTGTTTTTCTGAAATCAGTATGATTGAGGAAAGTAGTTGGAGTCATGATGGCCAGTTTCCAGACCATGACTGGAATCCTCTACATCCCTTGGGCAGGAACTGAAGGTCCCTATTCCCTTTTGAAGATGATTACTCAGATGCAGGAGTAGCAAAAGCTCATCATTAGGAGCCTGGGTCTCTTTTCACCACTGCAGCAAACAAACTATTTTGAGGAAACCTGTGTGTACACAGATAGGCACTTTCGAACATGAACTAAACAACAAATACTGATGATGCTTCCTTTGAGAGCCCATGTGGAAGCATCCTTTGGGGTCTGTGAAAAAGGGAAAGGTTTGATCCTGTTAGTGTTTTGAAAAAACAGACCTTGATTCATAAATTATGCTGGAATATTTTAATATGGAGCCTGTAGAATTCTTCCACAAATAGTCTGCCTCCTTCCATTTACACAGTTAACAAAATCAACTAAGATGCTAAGGCAAAGCTAGAAAATGGTTCTAAATAATCTTTGCAAACTCTTCCAAAGTTTTTTGCCAGGGATGTAAACTTTCATTTTGCAGAAGAATTATTTTCATTCCTTCAGATAATTACTCAGTAGATATTGTGGAATTTATATGGCAGAATGCAAGATAGTTAGTTATCAGGGCTGTTGGTGCCTGTAGACAGCTGAGCTTGTGCTTGGAGCTTCCTTCCTCAGCTTTTGGTTCCTCTAAAATCTCTCATTTTAAATCCTTGACTGTTCCAATTTGCAAGAATTCGTCTTTCATTTAGCTTTAAATCCTTCTTACTGTGATGTGAGAGGAACATCACAGTATACTTCCTTACTGGAAATCTCTCAGACCCTTTCTGAAAGGCTGAATTTAAATGGTGTGAGTCTTGGGGATATCCTGTGCAGGACAGGGAGTTGGACTTGGTGGTCTTTGTGGGTCCATTCCTTCTCTGCACATTCTGTGATTCTGGGAAATTACTATTTTTGTCTCTTTCACAGCATTTGTGAGTTTTCTTGGCAGACATAGAACGCAGCATGATGCACAGCCATGTAAAATAAAAAATCCATATGTTTTCCATAAGTATTTTGCTCATGTTTCTCTTGTTTCTTAAATTGATTTGTTTCTTTTACAAAACTCAACTGTTACATATCATTATTCATGCTGGCTTATGAATACCTTTGTATAATAAAGGTCTTTAAAGATGTAAAATAATTTTCTTCAGTTTGCAATATTTCTCTTTTTCTTACAGAAGGACCATTTTTGTTTTTCAAACACCTGCATTAATGTTATTGTCATCATCTCACATACTGTCATCCTCTCACACTCCAGGTTAAAACTATAGAGTGTTAAATCAGCTGGTGGGTAACTGATTTAGGAATTCAGGGATATAAGCCTCATGCACAAAGAAGCTGACAAGCAGTGCACTCAGCATTCATATTGTAGACCTCAATGTATAGTTTTACTTGGAAAAGTGAGAGTAAAAATTAGGGGGCAAATCTCCATGCTGGTTGTGTTTTCCTTCGACCAGTAACTCCTGCAGGCCATACCAGATTTCTCCATATTCCTGATCAATAGTGCATGCACCATATGGCACTTGCAGTGATCAGGGAAAGCCCTCTCTGTTGTGTGAGGTATGTGCATTGACAGATGCTCCTCATTTCTCCAACCTTGACTGATAATAGAGCCAAAAGTTTATGTGAATTGGGTCATGCAAATGAGCAATTAATATGACTTTAGGCACTGAGCCTACAATAAGCCATTCTGCTGTGCATCAGCAGAAAAACGAAACAAAGCTGTGAATTTGGTAACCACTTTTTCTCTGTCTTCTCTGAGAGAAAAGTGACATCTTGAATGTGCCTTATATGAGAGACAGAACATGGATTAGAAGTGTAGTTTATTCAGAAACATCTCTATACTCTGTACCTAGAGGCATGGACAAAACAGAGTTACTAAAACTATAACCGTTGCTTGAGTGAAAGCCTGAAAAACTTCTATGCCAACTTCAGAGCAACTATAAAGATTCAGAGATTCAGAAATGTCAGTCAGCTTGCCCACTGTACACTGTCAGACAACGTCATCTGCTCAAACACAGGCAGTGCCTTAAAAGTATGGCAAGAATTGAATCAGGACATTGACCAAAGTAGCTTATTCTTTTCTATCTGATGCTTTTCCCCCAACTTTTTCTGGGGCCAGAACATCAACTTTCATCATTTCTGCTTCTTGAGGTGTCCTGGTTTTGGCTCACCAAAGGAATATTCCATACCATATGACATAACGCTCAGCAGTAAAACCAGGGAGAACATTGGTGGGGGGTACGCTGCCAAGGGACTGACTAGGCATTTGTAGGTTGGTGATGATCAATTCCTTTCATTTGCATCACTTGCCTTTCTTGCATTGCATTTCTCTGTCTTATTTACTTTTTAATTACAAGTTGGTTTTGCTATTGTTGCTATTGTTGCTATTGTTAATATTGTATTATTTTTATTTAATTTCGATTGTTAAACATTTATCTCAGTTCATGAGTTTTCTCCAATTCTCTTCCCCCATCCTGCTGGGGTAGGGGGTGACTGAGCAGTTGTGTGGTGCTCAGCTGCCAANCTTGCGTTGCATTTCTCTGTCTTATTTACTTTTTAATTACAAGTTGGTTTTGCTATTGTTGCTATTGTTAATATTGTATTATTTTTATTTAATTTCGATTGTTAAACATTTATCTCAGTTCATGAGTTTTCTCCAATTCTCTTCCCCCATCCTGCTGGGGTAGGGGGTGACTGAGCAGTTGTGTGGTGCTCAGCTGCCAACTAGGTTCAAAACATAGCAGGAGGGAAAAGATGAACTTAAAGACAGCAGGGAAGTTCTTACAGAAAATACTTTAAGGTGACTGCTATAGCTTCCCAAGTGTAGGAGCTGATAACACATTATTTGATTACAGACCAGAGCTAATTCTGGCACTGGTCCTAGCATTCTTATCCCCAAAGCTGCCAGCTTATGCCAATACATTATTTAGCAACCGTATGAAATGTAAAAGGGATGTAAAAGAGCACACCATGTTAACTCGAAATGATTGGGAGTGTGAGAAAATTCCTCAGTCAGCTCTAAGGCACTCCAAAGGCAAACAGAAAGGATGCAAGAGGGATATGAAAGATGACTTGTATTCTAGGGCTTCCCCAGCATACAAAAAGTAGATTATAGCTGACATTTCTACACTTTTCTGCAAGTCCATTTACAATAAATATTTAAAAGCAAGAAAAAAGTATTCAAGAAACAAACCCTGAAGGAAAGACATGGATTCATAATTCATCATAGGACTATATCTTGCACACACAAGATGTGTGCTCTGAATGTGAATTGACAAGTATCTTGCCAAATAAAATGCACGGTTGAACAACGGTGATACTGAAAAACACTTTGTGTTGAGTTTAGAAGACAAGCATTGTTTCTTTTAATGATTAGTAAGATTCACTGTGTTTCTTTACTTTTCTCCTTTTTTTTCTTCCTGGGTACACAAAAATGGTTTCCTCTCTCTTGTCAAAGACATCAGGATGTTCTAAGACTGAGTAGCCTGTCCTATTGAAACTGAACTTAAAGAAAATGCTTTGCTGTTAGGTGAGTTACTTATACAACACGTGATCAAAACAATACTTCTTCAAATATTTGCTAATTCACAAGGTAGTTCCTCTTTCATTTTCTTTCAAAGAGGATTTTTGTTTTCTTACTGAAGGGATTGTGCTTTGCAATATAGTAATCAACAACTGTCAGATACCAGCTTTCAAATTAAATCTAATTTCCATGATTGACAACTTGTGGTGGCTTTTTGCTTGGTTATGTACAGAATCTAATGTAATCTATAATATAAATTAAACCATCAAAATCAGAAAGAAGAAAAAAGCCCTCAGATAGTCTTTGGACTCATGCACAATAGGGATGATATATTCAGGGAGAACAACAGCACTTCAGAGGAGATAAATAGTTTTTCTATTAGTGTTCAGAGTAGGAAAACCTGGGGAGATTCCCATGCTGTATTTTAGGATTAATGAAGGATCAACCTGATTAATGAAGGATCAACTGAAACAATGCTATAAGTGGAAGGTGATCACGGTAAATAAAAGCAGAATAAAACTAGCAATGACCAGTGCTGGATGGTATTCACCCACAAGTCTCAACAGTGCTCAAGGATGAAATAGTACAACTATAGATCTACCATGTATGTCATCTACTCCTGGCATCTGAAGATTTGAGCGTGGCAAATATTGTGACAATCCTTAAAAAGAAACATTTCAGAGGAACGTAGAGAAGTGCAGTCCTGTAAGCCTGCAGGCAAATGAATAAATTGTTAACACTAGCTGAGACCTGAATAAATGGAAGCTACCTGAGAAGAACCGGTGCAAATTCCACAAATGGAAGTCCATTATTACAAACCTTTCCAACTCTTTTAAGAGGTCAAAACTTTGTGGGTAAGGATAATATACTTTGTATGGGCTGCTTGGATTTTCAAAAGGCTTTTCATAAGGTATTGTGCAAAGCTCTTGTGGAGAAAACTAACAGAAAAGGCAGGTCCCAGCATTGGTAAATAGATAGTTAAAATTAGGAAAAAAGATTTAAAAAAAAAATTAAATATTACATACGGGAAAGTTACCAGTAGTTTTCCACAGCGGCTGGCACTTCTACTTGGAAAAGGTAGTGAGAAGTGACATGGCCATGTTTGCACACAATAAAGGATTTCATAGGTCAAGGTGTGAGGACTTAGAGAGCACAATTTCCTGTCTCAAGCACTGTTGCCACAGAAGGATGTTGCCATGCAATAAGCACAGGATGGAGTGACAGGATGGAGCTGAATCCAGGCCTGGTGGAAGAAGTTCTGGTTAGCACATCCTCGGTAATGCATCCGGACAAGAATTCCCGCTGTGGCAAACTGTGTAAAGAAGGAACTTCTCATATGCATATCACTGGTGAAACAAAGATCACCCCAAGTTATGGGACAGATGGAATCTGTGACCACCAAAGCCCCTCCCCTGAATACTCCTCTGTGGATACCTGGAACTTGGACTGTAAGTTAAGGCGCCACAGTGGGAACTTGAGATAAGATAAAGGTGGTGTTGTCCAGGTGTTATCTCAGACCAAAGGGGAGGTAAACAAAGTTTGGAGACCAGAATATATCACTGATAATGGACAAGGAAAGCCAAAGCAGCAACTGTGCTGAAATCAGCTCAGACTGAGTAAAAGGTAATTCTGGCAGGGGGAGATCACAACCCAGCTACTCAAGAAACCCACTGACTCAAAAGAAGAGAAAGACTGAGCATGGGACTAATTAGCAACAGAAGTGAGGGACTCATTTAACTAATAGAATAAGACAATGAGCATTAATTCCTTTGTTTGCAAGAATGTATAGTGAAAAGAGTGGATTAGCTCAGGAATTTGAACCGCCACTACCAAGAAGCCCAGGGTGAAGAAAGACCAGTGGGACACTGCTGGATTCAAGTGTGGTGACTATCTTCTGCTTGATCTCTTTCTCTGTCTCTCTCCCCCCAACCCCCTTTCTATCTATCTCTCTACCTCACATTTACTGTTAAATAAAATTTGTATTATTGGTTTGGCATGTGGTCTCGTTTGCACCTTATTTCGGGAAGAGGCATCGCTCAGTAGTAGGATCTATACACAAGGCAGTAAGTATGAGGGCTGACTGTGAAGAAATGCAGCCTGTTCTGAAAAAAATGACTGACTAATAAAATAGCAGATGAAATTTTAAAAATGAGTTTGTTCTTTTTGTATGTAGGGTAAAACAAACCTAGCTTCACACATAAAATTATAGGGTCTGTGCTGCCTGTTGCCACTGGAGTAAGCCTTTGTGTTTGTGACATGAAAATATCAGCTTGGTGCTTGCTAGGAGTGGAAAAATGAATCATATATTTGACTTCATGAGGAAATGAATAAGAAATAAAAAAGAGCATCATTATGCCACTGTACAAAATCACAGTCCATGCACACTCTCAGTTAATTGCACGGTTCTTGTTTCCTCAAAAAATGACACAGAAAAGCTGGCAAAGGTTCACAGAAGGCCAACAATCATGATATGGAATAATTTTCTTAGAAGGACTAAGAAATTACTTTGGAGGAAAAGATAGAAATCATGCCTGTGGGTAGGGATTTACTGCTCACCATTTCTTCTTATACAAGAAGTAGGACCACTGCATGAGGTCGACAGAGGTCAGGCTCTGAATGGGTAAGAACACTGGGGGTAGACTTGTGGGATGGTTTACTAGGGGAATTTTGGAGGCAAAAGGTTTACATATGTTCAGAGCAGACTGGACAAAGAGTTTGATGGGAGATCTAGTAAATGTTACTAGGGAAACATACTGCTTCAGACTCAGAAAATCCTCTGTGCTGGAAATACACAGAAGCTAGGGGAAAGTGTCATATATACTCTTAACCTGCCATCCATCTATAGGCGTGTGTTCACACGTGCTTCTAATATGGAGCCATAAAAGATAATTTAGATGGGGGCAAGATTAGACACAGCTTGAAGCTATTGACATAACAATACCTCAGGCTTTTGTTTCTCAAGTCAAAAGAAAGTATTGACATACTTTAGATATGGTTTATGTACCTAACTGTAACAGCATTTGGTAGGAAACATCAGACAGCTTTGCAAGACCTCATTGTTGTACAGTTTCACAGCTCCACTTTGCTGCATGCATTCAATTATGGCAGGCTGAACTCATCTCACCTATTTGCAGCAATCTGGAAGTGTTTGTTTTGAACTGACACCCAGATTCTCTGGGTGAGAAAATGGGAACTCCAGAGTATGAGTCATTCCATCTTAAAATAGATGTTCAAGAACTCATAAGAAAGTGTAAGTCTTGTTAAGTTAAAAAAACCCCAAAACACCAAAACAAAAAATACCTTAAACAACTACATTTCTATACTAATCTAGCTAATGATAATTCTGGTTAGAGAATTTCAAGTTAGACATACTGCCTAGAGTCAGGTAAGCACCATAGATCACCTGAAAGAAACAATAAAATCAACAGAATTTCTGGCTGCCAAGAATTACTTCATCTGGCTTGAAAAGTCTGTCTCTGTATGTATATCAGGCATCTAAGTGACAGCCACAGGAAAGCTGTTTTTGGTGTCTGTAGCTAACAATAGCTAGCCAAGAGTGAAATTCTATTTCTACAAATGTTCACAATCATGACAAAGTTCTCAAAATCTAAACTTGATTTTCAATACATTTGAAAATTATATTTGGGCAAGTGAACAAGGCATTTCAGCATACATTTAAGTCCCTGAGTAAGAAAGAGAAGTGCATTGCTGACTTGTGTCTTAAGACTTCAGGGATGTAACACAAGGTGAGAATGTAAGCTCAGCACCCCCACTCATTTCATTCCTCACAAGTAAAGTGCAATAACAGTCACAGTGCACTGCATTTATACTAGAATATTAATGTCACTGTCGCTGAATACTTCTTTTACATAATGAGCATTCTTTTTGAGAGGCTACAGTCCATTTCTGAAATTTCATCCCAGTTTACAGCCTGGCACCCAAGGATTTGGAAGAGAGGACTGGTGCTCAAATATATTGCTTAGTTTTTCACTTATTTCTAAGCTTTAAGTGTAGCATAAATTTAAGAATTTAGATTTTCCTTGAATACATTACGTTATCAGTGAAAGTGAAGAGAGGCTTACCATGAAGAGAAGATAATTGTTCAGTTATGTTTAGAACCCTTTCTAGTGAAACTTTTCTGCACAAGACATGATTATTAGTCAATTCACCATATTGACTAAATGGTAAACCATCACTTGTAAAAGTTGCAGTACAGCTGGAACTGAGGCCCTGCAGTAGCACTGCATTCCTTACTGGTGACTTTTATTCAGGTAAGAGCTAGAATATGAAACAATAATAGCCACAGAAATAGCTATTGGTAGCAGTAATAAATACCACATTATTGTTTTACCACTGCTATAAGAGGAATGGAAACACTGATATTAAGAGGATGAAAGGGTTTGTTTGTTTCTGTCTTTGTATTTTAACATGAGTCACAATTACATTGTTACTTCTGCAAAATAGATTTCTTCGTGTTAATTTCTTTCTTAAATACAAGTTACTTTTGTTAGTTATGATTTGTCAAAGTGAATCATCTTCAAACACACACTGGAGAAATGATGTTGCTTTTGCTTTGGATGAGGATTATGACTTAGCTAATGTTGTTTCTTGAAAGAAAGAAATATAAACAATGCAATCAATGCAATTTTATGTGCCTTGATATAAATTCCTTGGATGGTTGGGGTTTTTTCAGAAGGTGTTTTCAAATTGTAAGAAGACTTCTATCATAAGCACAGTTGCTGTTGTTGTAGGTAGAATCCTTGTACAAGGTACCTGGTTGTATATCATTACAAGTTGTCTACAAGCTTAAATATCTAGAGGACGATTCAGATAGCTAAGCATGGACATAACAAGTCATTAGATGCCTTGCAGTATCCAGTTTAGATTCCAAGTACAAATTCAGGATACCAATACCTCAGCAGATATGTGCTGTTGCTGTGTAGATGTCTGCTCCAGCCCAAAAACTCTTACACAGCATTTGATGCCCAGGTAACCATGCAAGCTCTTCCTGGTATATGCTGAAACCTATTGTAGTGGCATGAGGTACACACACAAAACCTTCTGTTGAGCCAGTGAACAACCATGAGTCGGCAAGTTACTGCTCTCCTGTTTTCAGGCAGGCAATCCAGAATCAAAGCAGGGAAGAGTTTTCCTTGGTCAAGGACGATTGGGTTAGAGAATACACAGACTAGCCAGATATCCACAAGTCCAAGGGTCCCTGACAAGATGCATCCACAAGTGCTGAGAGACACCTGGAACACACTACAGATAGGCTGCTCATAGCCATCTTTGAAAGGTTGTGGAGATCCAGAGACAAGTCTGAGAACTGGAAGAAAGCAAATGTCACTTCAGTCTTCAAAAAGGGTGTGAGGAGCCAATTCAGTTTTGTTTTGCTTCAACAATGGTTGTCAGAGGCACGTGGAGGAGGGGTGAACATGTGCCATGTGCAGGAGGCAACTAGAAGCCTTGTTTCTGGGAGGACTTCACGTGGCAACACCTCCCATGAGGCAGGCAGTAGGAGACACTGTGGGGGGGCTTCTCCAATCAGGTCGTGAAAAGGTCTCCACCAGTGGACAGCAAAGAAAGGTTGGACCGGACCAATGGTTCCCTGTTAGCCGGCAGGCTTTGGGAGGGGCCAGGGGGTATAAAAACCAACTGCGTTGCTGCTCAGTGGGGGTTCATTGGTGTTCATTTGCTGGCCCACTCGCTCCCTCCTTTGCCCCGGCCCCAGCCTGCCTTCTGGCTCTCCTGCCCTCGCTGGTTCACCCTCACACCTGTCCTGCCTTCCTGTGCCCCTGACCACTGCCCTGCCACTTCGCCCCATGTCCTTGCCTGGGCTGCCTGCTTCCAACCCTGCCATGCTGATCCAACTCTCACTGCCCACCCTGCCGCCCAATCCAGCTGGTTGCCGCGACCCTGTCCAGGGCTCTGGTCCTCCCGTCCAAGCGCCCACTCATCGTGTGTCTGGTGCCATTGCCTGTGGAGCCATGGCGCTCCAAGAACCACGCAGGCTCACTAAGGCCCAGCCCATTCCCAGGCAGACAGCGTGCACACTCCCCGCTCCCTGGACGCTGACAGCACTGCCCTGCCTTGCTGGTGGTAATGTCCTCTTTTTCTCTCCTTTCCCCTCTCTCCTTTCCCCCATCCCTCTTCCATTTTTCCGTTTTTCTTTTCTGTCTGTTCTAGCCATCTTTTGTTCAGGCAACTCCTTTTCCTTCTCCTTTTTGTTATCAATAAACGGTTCTCAGATACAACAGTTGCCTCGTTTGGCTTCATTTCTTTCTTGACCATCCATTTTAAAAAAATTCTCTGCAGTTCCCCGCAGTGGAATGTGACAGAGGGCAAGAAGGAGGATCCAGGGAACTACCGCCTCACCTCAATCCCTGGAAAGGTGATGAGTGCCTCATGCTGAAGGCCATCTCTATCCACATGGGTGACAAGAAGGTGATCAAGATTAGTCAGCACGGATTCACTAAAGCTAAGTCATGCTTTACGAACCTGATGGCCTTCTGTGGTGAAACAACTACCTGGAGGGATGAGGAGTGGGCAGTGGATATTGTCTACCTCAGCTTCAGCAAGGCTTTCAACAATGTCTCACAACATCCTCATAGGCAAAACCAGGAAGTGTGGACTGGATGAGTGGACAGTGAGATGGGTTGAGAACTGGCTGGATGGCAGATCCCAGAGGATTCTAATCAGTGGCACAAGGTCTTGTTGAAGACCTGTCTCTCATGGGGTCCCCCAAGGTTCGATACTGAGCACAGAATTGTTTAACTTCTCCATCAGTGACTTGGATGAAGGGGCAGATGCCTCCTCAGCAAATTCCCTGATGACACAAAGCTGGGAGGAGCAGCCCATACCCCAGAGAGCTGTGCAGTCCTTCAGAAGGGCCTCAGCAGGCTGGAGAGATGGGCAGAGAAGAACTGTCTGCAATTCAACAAGGGCAAGTGCAGGGTCCTGCACCTGGGGAGGAATAACCCCAGGCACCAGCATAGGGTGGGAGTCGACCTGCTGGAGAGCAGCTCTGTGGAGAAGGACCTGGGGTCCTGGTGGATAAAAAGCTGTCCATGAGCCAGCAGTGTGTCCTTGTGGCCAAGAATGCCAGTGGGATCCTGGGGTGCATTAAGAAGAGCATTGCCAGCAGGTAGAGGGAGGTGATCCTGCCTTGCTACTCAGCCGTGGTGAGGCCACATCTGGAGTGTCCAGCCCAGGGCTCCTCAGGACAAGGGAAACATAGAGCTCCTGGAGCAGGTCCAGTGGAGAGTGACAAAAATGGTTGAGGTACTGGAGCATTTTTACATGGAAAGGCTGAGGCAGTTGGGCCTGTTCAGCCTTGAGAAGAGATGCCTGAGATGGGACCTCATCAGTGTCTATAAGTATCTGAAGGGAGGATGTCAAGAGGATGAAGCCAGGCTCGTCTCAGTGTTGCCAAGCAATAGGACAAGAGGTAATGGGCAGAAACTGAAGCACAGGAAGTTCCATCTGAACATGAGGAAGAACTTTACTGTGCAGATGACTGAGCACAGGAACAGATTGCCCACAGATGACATGTAGTCTCTCTCACTGGAGATATTCAAGAACAATCTGGACACAACCTGGTGCAATGTGTTCCAGGATGACCCTGAGAAGGGAGGTTGGACCAGATGACACACTATACTCCCTTCCAACCTGACCCATTCTGTGATTCTGTAACAGTCAAAAAAGTGAAATTTTCACAGTAGCTGCCTGACTTGTCTGCAAATCAATTAAGAGAAATATGTAGAAACTTTAATTTGGCTTTTTCTGTGAAGAAGTAACATTTTTTTCAAATATAGCTAATACACAAAATGAAATTCAGTGTTCAGTCCTCAAAGGGCCAAAAGGCCAAGAAAAGAGAGGTTTGAAAATATATTTTTTTTGCATTTCAATATTAAGGAGCAGCTTCTTGAATTTGTGGGTTTCTAGCCTCTTAGCAATCAGTGCTTGCATAGATTTTTATGAGGTATTGGTACAGATATCACAGATAACAAAATAAATCAATTGAGAATAGAAAGCAATCATCAAAACACTAATGAAAAATTCTGTAGTCTGTAGTCCAAACTGTTTATGTAAGATTTAATTCTGAATATTTATGCAAGCAGCATCAAATACAAATTGAAAGAGAGCAAGTCCCACAGATGCAAAGCTGACTGTAAAGGCCCGTAGCATCCAGTGCTGCTGAACAGATACATTCTGCTTTTAAAAAGTCAGCAACAAAACCTGACACATGGAAAATCCATGTGACTCAACATTTGCTCAGAAAAGAGAAGAACCACACATGGCAGCTAGTTTCCCAGGCAACTCTGAATCTCTGGGAATATATCCTAAAGAATTATCTTTCTCAAAGTCTTTTACAGGAGAAACTATTGTTATGCAATAGTAAGTTACAGAATGCTTTTTTGTTTGAGCTTAATTAGATAATTTCCACAGTTTCATCCCAAATGCTCCCCAGACTAATTAGGTGGGAATGAGTTCCTTACGAGTTTCACATGTTGTTCCAGCTTTTCCAAATTTTGTAGTAGATTTTTATTTCATTTTGTCTAGTTTTGGTAGGATGAGATTTCCCTCCTCCCATTCTCTCCTCTTTTTGTATTTTTTTTGCTTCCCCAGAAAACATGTATTGCAGAAGTCTCTGATGGTTATGAGGCTGTATTAGTCGTACCTCTGTTAGAACCTGGTTTAAAAGATCCTCTGAGAATATTTTGTCTCATAGCTCCAGTGTGACCATGCTTTTCCCAAAGGAAAATATATGAATAAGGACTATAAAAAGTAAAATCGCTAAAAGAACCAGTCATTGCTGCTTAAGCAGAGGGAGGAGGATGCTCTGGCAGATAAGAATATGTGCTTTTTAAGTTTACATTTCTAGGCAAAATTCTGCTTGAAGGCTGTCCTGCTGCTGGTAAGTAACAATGGCTATAAGCCAGTTCTTGTTGAAAACTTAGGTGGATGTACACACACACACAGAGTACTACTCCAACATAGTTCAAGTGCACTGAATCTGACTTGTCTCCGGAAGACCTGATCAGCAACACCCTATGTACATCTGAGAACACTTATTCTAGACAAAAATGTCATCAGAAATGGAATGCAGGTTGTTTGTCCAGAATGAGAAAATGTCTCTGATGAAAACACTGATGTTGTGGGTTAACACCAGTGGGCAGACAAACATCACACAATCAGTTGGTCACTTCCCTCACCACTTCCATTGGGACAGGGGAAACAGAGTAAGTGCCTGGGTGCTGTGCAAACACTGTCCAGCAAAAGCTAGAACATTAGTGGTTATAGCACAGTGTTGGTGAAAAACCTAAAACATAGCACCATATGAGCTGCTATGAAGAAAACTAAACAGTAGTAAAAAAAAATAAGTAGCAGAAAGGTAAGGAGTAGCCAGGACCACTGCATGATGAGTAGATCATTCATGGGTAGAAGTCTTGTTTAAGCGAAAAAGAATAGCATATATCCCACTCCCTGGATGTCTGTTTCTGTAAAGTCACATGAGCTATTCTACATTTGAATGGTTCAGAATCAACTGGTTTGGAGGGTTTTTAACAGGAGTAGGTTGGCAGGACATCTATAAGTATTTTTAAGTGAGCTTATTTTTGCCTACAAAAGACACCTTACTGTGGTGATTGGAAAGAATGTTCATGGGAAATTTGATTCAGGACACCTTGGTTTATTAAAAAACTAGGTTATTTTTCCACTACTGAAAATTGCTCTTGTTTTTGAGATTTATCCAATCAAAGGCACAGAAGTAAATAAAATAGTTACAATTTTGAGTAGTCAAAATAAATGCTTGCAAGCTGGCAATGGGACAATAATCCCTCTCACAAACCATATGTAGAAATTGCTGTAAAGAATAAATAATTTGAAAAATGAAAAGGAACAGCAATCTTTTGGTTTTTTTGAGGAATAAATTAACATTTTTATGGTGGTACATATCTTTTACACGGAATTCTCTCAAGACCATCAATGCAAGTTTCTTAATACAGTGAAATTAAAGAGTAGTTGTTTTCTTTTCCATTAAAAGTGAATAAAATAAATGAAAAAAGATGTTTTATTATCTGCTTAAATGCATTCTCATTTTACTATAGCCTATCCAAACTAATACTGCATAAGCAGCATCATGTTTGCAAAGACTGAATCATGGCTGCTTGCCCACAATATATCTGATCTGATAATTCTCTGAGGCAATCTCTACCTTTAAATGAAATAACTTAATGTTTGCTGTGTCAACAAAGATATGTCTCAGGAGTAGAAACTTACACGGGCTTTCTTCAAGAAAATGCATTTTTAAAGTACATCTATAAATTCTACAGTACTTTTACCTTTTGGGGGTTTGTTTTTTTTTGTTTTTTTTGTTGTTTTTTAAATTTTTTGTAAAATATTGGTAACCATCATTAAAATAGCAATTCTTCCATTCAGGTTTCTATATTCTTCAGTCAAAAAGTGCCATATTGCCCAGAAATCAAATATGGTGGAATTAACTGATCCTACATCTTACCTGGCACCCATCAAACCTCCCAGAAAAATTAAATTCTAAAGGCTGTAACTATAACATTTGTTTTCCTCATCTCTTTAGAGTAAATGCCAGCTTTAATTGTGTTATGCAAGATAAATAAAACTTGGATTTTAGGGTATATGTACCCCTGTGGCTGCTGTGGGTATAATAAACCCTGAAACTGAATATGTGGGTAGCAAGGTTCCCAGAAAGCAATGTGGGCACTGACTAAATCAGTTCTGGAAGCTGTATGTCCTGTTTTCACAGCACCATATCAGATCTAATAATCCTGCACTTTGATGCAGCCCCACTGAACTCATACATGTTTCTGAGCATGTGCGGGTAAGTGTTCAGCTGTTCTCTATGGGCTTATCCCTGGAATCTCTACAGGTTGAAAAATTCAACAGAACATTAGTTTTCTCCATGTAGAAATCTTAACATTCTTCTTTGGAAATGGAGAATAGTTCCTTCATTTGGCATGGTCCTTTTCAGCATCTGAATATAATTTGGACTCACCCAAATGTCAGTAACAACAGAGGGCACTGCACACCATTTAAGGGTATGTTATTGTTATATTCAGTTTAAGGAAGGAGTTTCTGTTCTTTTTAATATTGTATTTTGGAGGAGTTATCTGTATAAAATAGCTTAACTTTGAAAGTTAAATTTACTACTTAACTGTGCTAAATTATCCATATTTCATAAAAGCAGAGATATTGCAATGGCATTTGAAGAAAAAATCATGGTGGGTGGTAAGCAAGGTTTTTTTTATATTTTATATTGGCCTTCTCTGATGAGCATATAAGAAGTCTCACAGACTTCAATATTAAATTTGATGAGATTACAGAACAGCATTGCAAATTATTATGCCCTAGTTGTCTGATACATGAAAGAAACAAACAAAAGTTTAGTTGTAGTTTCTGTTGAAAAAATTGTTTTAATGTCTTCTTTCCAGAATATAAAGTCCTTTTTGACAAGCATTTTTAAAATTTCAGCTGTCCTCAGGGATAGTGTATTTTTTGAATAGATATATGCTGTGCTTGTCTTGTGACTTAAAAGGAGAAAAATATGTTTGGTAGGTAGATCTGAGAGGCAAGAATAAAAGATGACATTTCAAAAACCCACTTGTTTTAAAGATTGATAATTATTAGACAAACATAAAACTATTAATTAACACAGTTATACTTTCCTGAAATGCGAATTATCACTGAACATTAACACAAACTGAGTTTGATGGCAACTGAATAATTTTAAGGTGACCAAACTTTATATCAATGATAGATTTCTAAATAGTTCATTGAGATTATAAGAGAAGTTCAAAAGCTGTCTATTTAAGCAGTTCACTATTAGAGTCAAAAAGATGAGCAAGTTGATCTTAAACGTAGCTTTCAAGGCACAGTCAGATTTTAAGCCACAGTAAGATTAGGGAGTACATGTTTTCTCTGTAAAATCCCTGTAAGATTTGCTATAATAAATAATTAGTAAGTCATAAACAAATGTATAAAATAGATTTTCACATATTACATAATCTGCTCATGTGCATTTATTTTTCAATTTAGTTGTATAAATCATCTAAACATAGTGTTCTCCAGTGACTCAGGTTGCATATTTTTACACGTACAGGGCACAAATGCAATCATTGGAAGAAAAACCTGTTTGAGGTGATTGCCTAATAGCATAGGAGCTTGAATTTCTTGCTTAAATAGATAAGATCTGGGCAGCTCTGCTTTGCTTTACAGTAATGTTCCAGTGTTACTAGCCTTTGGTATAGAAACAAAAACACAAGATGGCAATAGATTTAATTAATTTTAGGTTTGTTCTTTCAATGTGTAAATAGAAAGAAGCTGAAACACAATAAAAAATAACCTGCCTTATGCATGACACCTCTGCCTTATATTAGGTTGCTATTTCCAGTGGCAATGGTTATGCTAAGACAAAGTCAATACAACAATTGCTCTGGTGAGGCCCTGGCTACACTACTTGCAGAAACTTGCAAAATTCCCATCAACTGCAGAGGTTTTTAATAATCCCTAAGACATTATGATCACAGATATTCTTTCTGAGAGAACTGTCCTTTGGGCTATGATTTTGTCATGAGTAAAGAATCAAGGTTATTCCAGTCAGATGGATGGCATAATGCTCTGCACTAAGAGTTGCTATCAGATGTACAGATAGGCTTTTCCATAAAAAATACTCTTTGATCTCACATCCAAGAAAAACAAAATGATTCCTAGTTCAGCTACAACATTTTAAAGCACTCAGCAAAACTAATCATTACAATAGAGGTTTTTCTGTGCAAAGAGTAAATATAAGGAGAAGGAAACATACAGAACCTATTACTATTTTTATCTAACAGGCACCAGTTACATTTAAATATTTAAAACATCATCAAGACTTATATGTATGTCCTCAGCTAATGAAGGTTACCCACTCAGCTTTCATAATGCATAATTATTTCCTCCTGAAGAAAACATCAGCTTTGTTATTTATCACTTACATGGTTACTGCTGACTGGTAAAATCATACTGCATCCATACTGCATTCTTTGAAAGCATTTTCTTCAACCAACTGGCACCAGGAATGGTTTAGAAGGACCCATAACAGAGGTATCACTGGCTGCATGTAGAGGAACACATGCCAGAAAGGATCAAATAGTTCCCATTAAAAAGGCAGATGACTTTAAAAAGGAAAGAAAAGATGTGGACCTGTTGGAGTGATACAGAGGAGGGCCATGAAGATGCTCAGAGGTTCAGAGCATCCCTCCTATGAGGACAGGCTGAGGGAGTTGGGGCTGTTCAGCCTGGGGAAGAGAAGGCTTCTGCGAGACCTTAGAGCGACTTTTCAGTAGCTAAACAGGGCCTATAAAAAAACAGGAGAGAGACTTTTTAGCAGAACCTGTTGTGATATGACATGGGGTAATGGTTTTTAACTAAAGAGGTTTGATTTAGGTAAGAAATAAGAAAGAAGTTGTTTTTCAGTGAGGGTAGTGAGACACTGGATCAGGTTGCCCAGAGAGATGGTGGAACACTTTCCCTACCTGGAAGTGTTCAAGGTCAGGTTGAACAGTGCTCTAAAACACTGGATCTAGTTGAAGATATTTCATTGTAGGGAGATTGGAGTAGATGACCTTTAAACATCCCTTCCAATCAAAACTGTTCCATGATTCTATGATTTTTCAGCTTGTATTTACTAAATGTCAAAATTAATTAAAGAAATACTGAGACCATTCCATCCCCCAGTGTAAGAGAATTTTTGTTTTAAAAATATGAAAGGGCTACTGTTGAAAGCAAATCTGTCAGGTGCTTCAGACACACTAATCACAAAAGACCCCCAGATTTTCTAGATTTAAAAATAAAAATCCAGAAAGATACTGCTGAGAGACGAATTTGCGAAATATGCCATTTATCCTGGAAAAGTTGTCACTTGTGACACATTAGTAACATACAGCGACTGTTCTGTGTTATGGGAATGGTCCCCTAATTAGTTTTGTCATTAAAATTCATTTAAAACCATTTTGTTCTTGATATTTCTTAATTATTCCAATGACATATTCAGATGCCTCCAGATGGCTTGGAGCAGGATAAATAGCACTGAGAAACTTCCCTAATAGCATCCTACTCTGATTGTTAATATCATTCATGCAATATCCAGTTTCTCTATATTAATTTCAACATAATTAAGTAACAAAAGGCAAGAAATTCCTTTGGTGATGTTTTGGGTTTGGAAGAAGTATCTTCAACTGCAAAGATGTGCAGTCTGAAAAATCAACAGTATCAAAGTCTGAATAGAGAATGCAATTTCTACTGGGAGATTTGGAAAGAGGCTTCCAATACATGCAGATGGCTTGATTACTTATTTCCATATACACACTGAAAATTTTGAAGTTATATGATACTCTTTTTTTTTCAAAAACAGTTTTCAACCAAGTTAATGACAACCGTATTGAAATGTTGAACCAGATTCTATCAGGCCCATCAGTTTCTCAGCACTTATCTTAAGAAAGCTGCATCTTCATTTCAATAAAATGAAAAACACAGATGAAAAATATCAAGGGCACACAGCCGAGACACTGTATGTATCCATAAGGGAAAAACCACTACTATTTTTATGAAATTGGAATCAAGTGTGTCATCAGTTTCCTAAAGGAAGAGTATTCCCTATTTCTTTCTTTAAATCTAAAAGTGTTTTGGATTAACTATGACGGTTTTTAAAAAACTCCTATGTGATTGGGAATCTATCAAAAATCTAAGCCTCTGTTAGGAAGACTGATTTGATCACCACTTTGTTATGCACACAGTTACTTTGACTGAGGTAACCAACATAAGGTAGATTTAAACTGGTACATGCACTGTTAACCAAACTGCCTTTCTCTCAAATCCTTTCACATCTATCATTGTGTTTATACTCTATCCCAGGATTGTCTGTGAGAAAGGAAGTTTCTCAGAATATTGAGAAAAGCACTGATTTACTCATTCTTGAGAAAAGCTAGAAGAGAGGTTAAGCTACAATTTTCTTATTGTTTCCCAGGTGCTTCAAGAAATGAGTCATCTATATGAGGACCTGATTCTATGTCTTCCTCAAAGAAAGAAAACAGTGACCTTAAATATCACTGTATTTGAAAGTTTTCTGGCTGAACAATTTCAACAGACCGGCATCATTTGTTGCCTGAGCACAGAAGAGGACTTGTGAAGAGGATTGCGATTCTATGATTCTATGACTTCTGCTCTAAGCATCTCATGAAATGATGAGTTTGGGAGGAGTTTCTAAGAAATTACAGCTTGAAGAAAAAGAGACACTATTAGGAAACACACACAAAAAGCAACAGGTTGATAGGTTTTCTGATCTCATTTCCAACCTAACACTTTGTAATTAAGACCTGTCCTGTGCATTATCTAATTCTCTTTACAACTCAACAACCTAATATTTAACTCAGCATTTTCCAGGGGCTCCAACACCTCATTCTGGGAAAGGTCCCTTTTACTGATTATGTCAATACACACCCAATCTTCAGTTTCTCAGGCATGGTTCATCTGAAATCCTTGAGCAGCCTCCTTTTCAGTTTGAGCAAGCACCTAGTACCCTGTAAGCACATAGTTCTGATGCATTTTCCAACTGTTTTTCATGTCTCCTCAATACAGAATCACATAATTATTTAGGTTGGAAAGACCTCTAAGACTGAGTCCAACTTTTGACCCATCACCACCTTGTCAGTTATACCATAGCACCAAGTGCCACATACAGTCATTTCTTAAACACCTCCAGGGATGGTGACTCCACCTCCTACCTGGGCAGCCCATTTCAGTGCCTAACAATCCTTTTCATGAAGAAACTCTTCCTGATGTCCAACATGAACCTCATGTCCTGTTGTTGGATGTCTGGGAGAAGAGGCCAATCCCCAGCTGTCTACAACCTCCTTCCTGGCAGTTTTAGAGAGTGGTAAGTTCTTCTTGAGCCTCCTTTTCTCCAGGCTAAACGCCCCCAGCTCCCTCAGACACTCCTCATAGGACTTGTGTTCCCAACCCTTCACCAGATCCACTTCCCTTCTCTGGACACACTCCAGAACCACAATGTCCTTCTTGTAGTGAGGGGCCCAGAACTGGATTTGAGGTGTGACCTCACAGAGGAAGGATCACTTTTCTTATCCTGCTGGCTATACTGTTTCTGATACAGGCCAGGATGCCATTGGCCTTCTTGGCCACCTGGGCACACACTGGCTCATGTTCAGCTGCTGTCAACCAGCACCCCCAGGTCCTTTTCTTCTGGGCAGCTCTCCCGCCACTCTACCCCAGCCTGTAGCACTGCCTGGGGTTGTTGTGACCCGGGTACAGGACCTGGCACTTGGCCTTGTTGAACCTCACACCACTGCTCTTGGCCCATTGATCCAGCCTGTCCAGATCCCTCTGCAGAGCCTTCTTGCCTTCCAGCAGACCAACGCTCCCATCCAACCTAATGTCATCCAAAAATTTACAGAGGGCGCACTTGATCCCTGCATCCAGATCATCAGTAAAGATAAAAACAGGACTGACCCCAATACTGACCCCTGGGAAACACCACTAATGACTACCTGGCAACTGCATGTGACACCTTTCACCACCACTCTCTGGGCCCAGCCATCCAGCCAGTTTTTAACCCAGCAAAAAGTGCACCTGTCCAAGCCATGGGTTGCCATCTTTTCCAAGAGACTGCTGTGGGAAACAGTGTCAAAAGCTTTGCTGAAATTGAGGCAGAAACATCCACAGCGTTTCTCATCCAACAGGTGGGTCACCTGGTCATAAAAGATCAGGTTGGTGAGGCAGGACCTTCTTAAACCTGTGCTGGCTGGGCCTGATCCCGTAGTTGTCCTTTATGTGCCTTGTTATCGCACTCAGGATGATCTGTTCCATAAAGATACATACTGACAAATCTGAGTTCAAATGCACCTTAGAAATTGGGTCATTTAAGAATTTGCCTAAGTGTTGCATGTGGTGGCACAAAACTCAGGGACTGTATCCAGGGAATCTGGTTTTCATGAGTCTTATATATATAACATTCAGCATAAAAGGGATCCCTCAGATGCCTGAGAAGGATCACAGTATGTGACAAAGGATGGAGAAAGACTTTAACTGAATTTTAGGGAAGTACAAGAAGGACAGGAAAAACAGAAAAGTAGACACATATGCATTTTCATTGCAGATCTCCTATCAAAGTTCAGTATGGATTTATATTGCTCCTGTAAAAATCTCTTATTCTACATTGTAGTGAGTTAAAAAGTGAAGACTACTGAACACACACACACACAAGAATGAGATATTACCTGCAATAAATGCTTTTTGATTATGAAAAGAGGTTAAAAGTTAAAAGCAGATGTGGTTTAAGTATACCAAAAGAAAAGGTAATAATTATAAAAAAGCTAATTTACATTAATAGAAACAGAAATAAGGGAATTTTGAAATAGCGAGTAAAGTAAGTTTAGTGAAAAATGCCAAAGACTGGTAGATATTTTAATGAAAGTAGTAGATCAGCTCTGAATCTAGTATGTTATAAAGAGAGATTGTTAATATTGGGAAAGTTATTCAGTTATTCTAAACTGCACAAACATTTCATGTTCTAGATGATATTTAGCTATTTAGGGCACAGACCCATTTTTGACATTTCTTCCAAGAATTTAATAAGTAAAAGAAAAATACAATTCAAGTCTTCTGAAGAAAATAGAAGAATGGATATAGAAATGGCAGCTCTCAGTAATTTTAATGACCAGATGAAATAAAACTCCTGATGTGGAACAAGAAGCATATCAAATAGAGAAAAAAATTTTGTCTTTTTTATGAAATGGAGTTTGTTTACAGCCTATGGGGCCACAGCTACATTTTCAGAGTTTCACAATAATAGTAAAATGTGTCTCAGCTAAAAAGAAAAAAGAGGGAGGAAATTAATCAGTGATGGGAAGCACAGAAGAGTGAACATACAGTTAACACCCATCTGATTGCCTACATATTTGAGGTCACCCTGACAAACTCTAAACCCAAAGCAGAATTATGCTATAATCTTCTCTGGTGGGTCAGGAAGCCCTAGAGGAATCCACAGGCAAAGAGTTTTCTATGTTCTCTGCTTCAAAACATTCAGGAATTCATCTGAAGCCTACAAGAGACAGAGACAGGTATTAAGTCAAACAGTGAATCAGTGGTAGAACATATTCCTCTAAGAAGTTTTAGGTAGTGACTTTTCACGGAAAGCCTTAGAATAAAATGACTGGACATTGCAAACTGGGTTTTGTGTTTATTATTTGACATGCAGGCTTCAGGATGTGATGACTTTCCTACTATGCAAAGAATGGATCTTATTAAAAAATCTTAAGCTCTGATACACAGCTACTTATTCAAGTATCTAAACTGGAATTTTTAAAACAAATACTATTCTTTTTTCAGCAGGAATTACTGAGACACAGATTTCTTCAGGATTAATGGCAAATTAATTAGATGCGGCACCTGAATTCTGGAGCATTTTCTATCTTACAAGTTACTGATGTCCTCAAAGCAATGCTGACAAAGTTACTCCATTCAGTATAATCTAACATTTTGCCATTCTTTCTCCAGCCATCAAGAATCACAACAAACAGATTTTCTCGAACAGTGGAAGACAAAAAATGGCCCCTCATCTGTCTGAAACAAAACATTACACCTGGAAAAAAAGGCCAACTGGGTAACAGGTATTTGAACTAAACATGTGGCAACCCATTCAACCTTTTCAAAATTGAGCATCTTTTCTCAGAAGGCCACTATCTGCTTCTTGACTTCTAAGTATATCAAGTCCACTGCAAAGCAGAAGAGCTAGAGCCAGATGAAAAGCCTAGAAATTTGTAAAGAGGCTAGATTCCGATTTTTCAGGGGGGAAAAAGGGTATGAAATCCATAGAAAATTATTTGGGCTTTTTTTGCAGATAGTTGTTTTGAAAACTAAAAATGTTACCTGAATCTGATTTTTCTTTTTTTGTGAGATGCAATGGCTCAGTACTAATTAATGAGAATTAATGAAGCCCAGTTAAGCAGCTAAACCATGCCTCAGCTTCTAACATGCTCAGTATAAACAATAATTATAAGAAAGGGCACCTAATTAATCAAAGATACTTCTGACAGTCAATTGCTAATGTAGTTATGCAGGCCAAGGTTTGTTAACCGGTTTGTCTCCCAAAAACTTATTATGCCAGTAAAGGAAACCAAAGAGAACAGATACCTTTATATTTTTATGCTTTGTTTTCCTTTTATCTGTTAAACTTGGAAATATTGCAGACTTCCAGAGCTCTACTTAAGCAGGGTTGGTGGGGACATGATCACAAAGTAAAACCAAGCTCAGGGTTATTTTTAGGGCAGCTTTTGGAAACCACTGCCTTGCGTTTGCTGCTCTGACTTGTGTTTCCATGGAAGCAGGACTAGACATGGACACAGTCACTAGCAGATGAGGCAATTTCAACTGCCGGTTTCTGGTTCTCAGCTCTGTTTCCATGACAACCAGTGCTGGCGCCCTGAAAAGGAGGTGAGGTATTTAAAACACTACAGTGCTCTTAATAAAGATCTGCTGCTGTACACACACAACACAGACCCCTTACAACTCCAAGTACAAAAATGCTGCTCGAAGTAGCAGTGAAAATACATCTTGATACCATCTACTACCTTTTCCCTGGGCAGGTTTCAAGGAGAAAGAACGTGTGGTTTATGAGAGCTGATTCCATCCTGACGTCCTGGAGCCAGGGGGAAGGGTTGTTCTCTTCTTTCAAAATGAAGATGGAGATAGACAAAGATGCTGTGCTAAACATATGTTATTATTTCACTAGAAAAACGCAATATTTTTCTATATTTGGTGTCATTTTGCTATAAAGAATTAACCAAAGCCCTCTTGAAAAAGTGACAATGTGGCAGAAGGGAAACTGAACTGCTTAAGATGGTTCTCAGAGTTCACAGAAATTTTGGGGCAGCAACTGCCCTTTTCTTGGCTTAAATTTTTCACACTTTTTGAATAGCTACATACGTCTTTGTTCTTGTGAAGAGATAGGTGTAGGCAAGGGCTATCTTCTTCTGTCTGCACTCTTGGAGAAAGGGTACTGAGGCATTAGTTCTTCTGCCAGCAGGTACATGTCACAAGAGACAGCTGTAGACCAATACTCATTCTAATCCTAGCTGCAATTTGAATCTGTTTCCTTCCCTTTTACAAAGCACTTGAGCTAGAAAGAATTCAAAAAAAGAGAGGGAAAAGCCAAATTTATTTATCTTGGTAAGAAGAGAAACTTTAATATGACACCTCTGGGAATAAGGGGAGGTGGATTTGTGTGTGTAAATTGCTATATGAAAGCAATTATACATTTTATGTAGAGGTTGTGATGTCCTGTCTCAGAAAACTGAAAACCCAAAGGGTCCATACCATTCCTGGTGCAACTTACAGGAAAAGGAAAAAGAAGGGATGACATGTTGAATAAATGTCATCTGTGATACAAGCCTGTGATACTTTTGAAACAACATTGTCACCACTGTATATTGCATATGCCAAGAGAAAATGCTAGAGGCTTGCTCTCAGTGATGAAGCAGAGAATAAGTAGACAACTAATAAAACTGGAATAAAAAGCCTTAAAGCAAGTATTAAAACCAGATTATCAAAAGGCAGCACAAAATTTGGTACCAGAATTAAGACGAAAGCTGTGCTTGTCTTCCAGAGGTGCCTCATTATCATAATACAAGGATGACACAGGCTAGTGGAATTAAGTTTGTCAGTGATCTCTCACATTGTGAAAACTTCAGATTCAGGCTTCCAGGGTATAAACCAAACCTACCAGTGACTCTTACATGATGAAAGCTGATCAGGTAGGTCCACAAATTAATGAAGTCATGAAGTCTTTAATTCAGACTCTTATAGACATGCACAAAACATACAGTAGTCTTTAAGAAACTAATTACATTTTAACAAAGGAGTTTTTGAAGATAATTGTATGTTCAGTCAAGTTAATAAAAATATTTGTTTTGTTGGGAAAGTATAAACAGTGGGAAATACATGCACAACGTGTTATTCAAAGAAATTGACATGTACAAGAAAAATTGAGGTTAGGAATGGACTTCCTTTATTCCTGCTTGAAAACTGCCATTAGTGCATTTATAGCTGTCTGGCTGTTGCACCTACCACATAAGGTTGGTACTTCAGTAGTGGTAAGAAAACCTAGAAAGGATTCTGAAAACCTACCAGCTCAAGAACATCAAAGCATTGGGAGCATTATCAATGTTAAGAATGTATTACTTGCTATGCCCAAGAAATAAATCATTGTTTGTGTTTTTGCAGGTCTGTACAAAGGACCATCCTGCCCCTTGCCAGTCTCTGACACATCTTTAATAGGCATCATACGTTTGAATTGCCATGCCATACCCTTGAAATATTCCAACAAAACTGAATAAGGATAACAAAAAAAAGGCATGATTTTTTTTCTTTATGTTATTTTTAACTTAGCAGAAATAATTTTTAAGATTATCAGCCCAAGCTACAACAGTTTTCCGTCATGGGGAGAAAAGATTTTTGATATTTAGGAAAGAATTATGCAGAGAGGAAAAGTCAGAACAAAGCATTAATTTTTTAGAGAGTGAAAAAATTAGAGGTTAGGAGCCATGTCCTTAAGCATGACAAGACTGCATTGGAGCCAGAATTATGTTGAATAGTGCTCTCTATTAGTATTTCAAACTGCGCGAGCACAAAACCTGACAATCCTTGCATTTGCCATAGAACTTGTACATGTGCAGGCAGGAAATGCATCCACAAAGAAAAGGTCAGTGCCTATATCCTGGAAATAATGCTCCTAGCCTGGCCTTCAGGCACAAGCAGGCTGAAAAAAAGCCTTAAAGCACACTGCAAGGAAGCCATTGCTGAGTATACCGAGCAACAAAACCAAATGCCGTCGAGAATTCAGTGGTATGGAGTGAAGTCAAGGCTACTTGGCAATGTCATTTGTGGTTAGTAGTGTAGAGTATGACTTTACTGCAACACAGAAGGATCTGTGGAACAGGAGGCACAATCGTCACCATGAACAGCTTTACAGCTTTGACAGAAAGCTCTAGGAAATACAGAAATGCACTGACCAGTTTTACGAGTGCAACTAGAAGGAACAGTTGTGGCTCTAGTTTTTGCCAGGTCTCCAAACATGACAGTCAAAAAAGGTTTCCCACATGCTAAACCAAAGATAAGCTGGGTATGACAGTTAGCTAAATTGTTTATATGGGATCAGACAGAAATCTCAGGAGCCTGAAGTGCTGCATTTGTCACATCTGCCTATAGAAGCAGGTCCATGGAGGGCACATGAGGATGAGCCAAGCCTGAACATAAAGTAATTCAGTACCTGCTCTGAGGCAAAGAGAGGGGAGATTACGCGAGAACAAGAATTTCATATTTGACTCATGGTCTAGGTCAGAAGAGAAAGATTTGCTGCTACTTACAGTAGATTATGCTCTTACCCAGAACTGATTATTTCTTCAACTTCTAAAAGGTACACCATGGGAGAGAAATTTAAAGCAGTTGAAGGAACGTGGGCACAAATTTCTCTCTGTAAAATCAGGAGCAAAGTGGTAATAGAGATGATTTCAACTAAAGCCACAGACAAATTGAATCAAACAGGAAATTATTCTGGCCATGTTAGATCACTTCAGAACATTTTTCCGTGTGCCAGCTAACAAGAAACACACGTGCCAAAGGGCAGGAGACCCATGTTTCTCTTTCCCATAAATCCCTGGCAGCCTAGTGGAGAAATGCCATTCTGAACAAGCTGGTTGTCACTGCTAACATGGAGCTGCAACTAAATCACCAAGTAGCTACAAAAGAGCAAAAAAAAGATGGTCATGGGTCACAAAAGATTACTCCAGGTGATTGTAAGTTGCAAAATGGTGTCGTAATTCTGGGGAGATACACTCCTTCATGAATTTTAAGTTAAACCTGCTCAACAATATATGAATAAGAGAGTTAGAAGGGAGATGGAAAACTGGCTTATTCTCTAAGTTGAATAAGTAGAAGACATGAAATTTAAGGAAAAGAAATGAAAATCATATAAAATGTGCTGCTGCATTTGGGTTTATCGGTTATCACTGCTATTAGAGATAAATCAAAAGTATTTCAGTTCACTTCTGAGTCCAAGGTAGATAGAGCCACAATTAAAAGCTGTAGCAATAATAAACATTATGGTCAAACTTTTATTATGTGTTTTATTTTCATGCACAAGCCAGAATATGTTTCTTTTGACTTATATGTTGTGAGTAACAGCTGTTTCAGGGATCAAAGAACATCATTTTAAACAAAACTACTGTTAGCCAAATGACTTTGTAAATTTCAATATTTTATTTGTCCATTATTCTTTTAAATAGCTTTTTAAAATTCGTATACTCCAATTTTTGCATTTTCTTCTCTGAATCATAGAAGAATATTGAATTGAAACTAGTCTTTCCCAAAAGAAATGATTGAAAGAATTTTAGAATTTTCTCTTTGCTGTCTTGATTGAAAGCAAAAGAGCAGCTGTTACCATCCCAGACAACCAGAAAAAAGCATAATCCCTTTATTAAACCAGAGACGTAGAATTCTATGAGTTAAAATAAACAAATTCATTCAGTAGATCTTTCTTTTCAGTAGTTCCTTGTCACGCATCAGAAACCAAGCTGCCAGGACAGATATGTTTTTGTAATTCTTCAACGTTATGTCTCAATAAAGTCCCATTTCAGTCCTTTAGGCTGTCAGTATTTGTGGTGGTATCATGCTGAAAGGATTACTGAATATTAGTCATCCAAAGACAGCTTTAGGCCTCTTTCCTACGAAGCAATAGCTAGAAGTGGGAGCTGAGTCATGTAGCCATGTCTTCTTGCAAGATCACCAAGTCCTGCAACTTATGTTGAGTGCCTGTAAGCCTGTGGTAAAAGAAATAGGCTCCTTTATCAGGAAAAAGTGGATTTGAAAATTATTCTTTTCTGTCCTAATCAAAAGTAACAGCCCAAATTGGTAATTCTGGGAAGTAAAATGCTTTCCTCAGAAAACCTTCCATGCTATAAAAGAGTCATGTGTATGTCTCCCCACATCAAAATTTCCTTCTTTGTATGGTAGTTTCAAGGCAACCTTGGATATTGCTATGATTCATGATAGGAGACCTTCTTGTAATAACATTTCCAGAAAAAAATAATTTTCAATGAAAAGGATGGATTTCTCAGCACCCTCATATTAAATTTCTATATTTGAAATAGTTAAAATTGCAGATTATTCATAGTTAATATTTTTATCTTCTAGTTTAGAGATGATTGTATTTTGCTTGAAATATTACTCTAATTTTATAATTTATTTTAGAAACATTATCTTCAAAACCATTTTCTTTATATTCTCAGTAGTTTTATAATACTTTACTTACTTTTATCAGTTTTCCAATTTCCTAGGAACCTTAAATTTTTTTGTTGTCGTTCTTAACCATTATGAACAACTTTATTTTTAAAGGTAAGAGCTTACAGTGAATGGAGTAAATCTTTTTTGTCCATCAGTAATTTCTTCTGTCATCTCCCTGTTAGCCAGTGCAGCTTTTTAAAGAGAAATTTAAGAAGATGGCCTGAGAAAGTGTCCATATTTAAAATATTGTTAATTGTCCTGGTGCCTTTCATTATTCTTATTTACTTTTAATCTTTTGCAGTCAGTTTTTTTAAGAGAAATTTTCCACCATGATAATGGACAATCAATTAAATGGAGTTTTAAACCTGCCCCTATTTTAAATTTGTGTTTTATGTATGTACAAATCAACATTACATTACCTAAAGTTCTGAAAAATTATTCTGGATACTTTGCAGAGCAGTTCCCTTGGACATATTGTTTGATTCAAACATTTAGACCTCTACAGTTGACATTTCAGGGTATCCAGAGTTGATATTCATTCCATGCTAACTATGCAGCAATATTTTTTACTTTAAATTTTAATGGGAAAAACCAAAATACTCCATCCCAAAACAGCCAGTAGTTTTAAAATATTCATGTAGTGGACACAAGAGCAATTCTCTGTCATGTCCATTTCAAAAGAAAAATCTGCACACTTTGTCATAATGCCCAGCATTTTCCAAACCCATGACTGACTGTTTTATACAATAGACTAGATCTAATGAGAAGAGTTTCTAATAAAGACCATGCACCTCTACACTGAAAACCAAGGTCCAAGACTCCTACGCAGCCTAAGGGAAGACTGCAGCCAGAATGTTACTGGCAGACAGATAAAGACCCTTTTCTCACACTGCTGGCATCTATTTTTGATTTTGCTCTATAACTCCATCCTACACTTGGGACTTCTTTCGCTACAGATTTTTTTTGATGTTATGCATTTTTTTTGCTATCACATTCCTTCTGAAACAAAATATGAAAAGGCAAAAGATAAGTTAGAACAGTAGAAACCAAAAGAAACAGTTGCTTTAGTACACCTAAGGCCAAATTACTCAACATAAGGAGGTCATCTAGCTTACACTGCAATAAATCAGACTTTCAGTATTTAGTAACAAAAATTCATAGCAAAATGCTTCGTTTATGATTGCCAGGCTATGAAATATTCACTGCTTTCATTTTATTTTATGAAAATAAAGTCTATTTTGAATAACTTTTTGATTTAAATAGATTAAATGGATATTGTTTGTGTGTGATATGGCATATTAAGTCAACAAAATTAGAAAAAGATCTAATCATACAAAGACAAGGAAATTATGATCTTCAACATTTCATATGCCTTTAAGCATGAGCTGAAACATCACAAGTATTTATGACTGAATTTTTGTAGACTGCATAAACCAGAAAGAACAAAAGAAATGGAATACAGATTTGAGTAAAGATGTAATTCAAAATTTTCTTGAAATGAAAATCGATTGTTCTTCATTGACATAAGCAGCATCACTTGAAACACAGTAACACTACTTTTCTCTTGAGAGCATTTTTGAAGTTTCTGTGGGACTGAAAAGATCTCAGACAAGGAGGTTTCTGGGTCACTGACTTCAATTCTCATCGTTGTAAGTACCTAGAGATTATAATAAGCTTTATAAAGATAAAGGTTTCATCTAAAAATGTATTACTTCTTTTATTACAACAGATCATACTTAATTGCACCATTCCCTCCATGGTTTAATGACTTTCTTTTAATTTCCAACCTACATCTATTAAGGAAATTTATATCTACTTCTTTCTGTGTTATTACAATTTTTATCTAAAAAGAGATTCTCTCTCTATGGTGCTTATCTTCCCAGTGTATCTTGTAAACACTGGGAAGAGAATCAGTGCATTTTAGAATACTCAATTCTATGGCTATAAGAATGAACGCCATATACAGTAAACCAATATTAGGGGATCTTGAGGGTTTCTAAATCACTTGGTTGTAGAAAGTTCTAAGTACTCTTAACTCCTATTAAAAAGAATCAGGATGAGAAAATGCCTGTCCTCGTGCATAATCAAACCCTCTGAGAGTACTAAACATGCAGTTGAACTGCAATATTACATCCAGGAGAGAACTACACTGAAATGCTTCCAAGTTAATAAAATATTTGCATATGATATTCCAACAGTACTCTATTCTCATTTGTATAAAAAGTGTTTACAGTTCCGTAGGAAACATAATTTGTCTTGAAAAATGTTTTTAGAGTTAAATCACAGATGTTTATGTGGTTTTCCTGGATGTTTCCAGAACCTTCTTCTGTGGTTTCATGGTTGCACACTCAAAGCCACATGAGCTCTTGTACAGGACCTGCATTGCACAGGTTGTTATTGCAGCTCAAGAAGTGCTGCTGCCTTGATGTTCATTCCCTACCTACATCCTCCTAGTTCTGGCTACACTCAACTCTTCTCTGTGATGAACGATGGTATTGGCCTACTGCAGTTGTATGGAGGGGCCTATGGTGTGTGTCCAAGGGTCCAGTCATAAAACCTAGTACACGGCAGTCAGACTTGCAGCAGTTCAGGGAGGATGTGAAGAAAGGCAGATTGTTTTCTGATCAATATAGTAAAGAGATGCTCTGCTCTCCCAAATGTAATGCTTCCTGCCACATTTCCTTTGCAAATCCCACACTTTTGTAAGAACAGCAACACATTGCAATGTGTCAATGCAGGACAAGGGGTTAGAATATACGAGAAGGAAAACTGCTCTTCCAGTAGTTAGGAAATGCTCAGGAAACAGGAAATATATCAACAATTAATGTCTTTATCCCCAAAGAAAGGGTTACCATCTTCAAAAAAGTAATGCTACCACTGTAAAAACAATTCTTTATACAAAGCAGGCTGTCTTAATGCTTTTTTGTCATTGTAAACTCAGATCCAAATGAACATCTCTTTGCAATACTGTCTTTTCTGCAAAGCTCATGAATCTAACATACCAGTCCCAGTGCCCTCACAGAAAGTTTCCCAGTTCCAGGTCCTTCTCTGGCAGCCTCCAAAGGAATCATTCAAATACTGGGGTTCCAGAAACATCCTTTTCATACACATCAATCATATTTACTGAAACAGCAGTTTGTCCCTATGTTTTTGCATATTCTGTGAGATGTAAGTAGGTAAGAAATTATCAGCAAAGTGCAGAGCAGTGTCTTCATAAAAAGTCCCTTGTTAAAAATCATGATATGAAATCTCTACTGACAATTACCATTCTCCTGAGAATCTTAAAATGTGTTTTCATTTGCAAGTTTATGAACTGAGGAGGAACTGTTTCTTCTGTTTGTTTTTTAATTTTTTTCTAGAGATATTTTTTAGGGGATTATTTTGTCTTTCCTTGTAAGTGGATTACAGCTGCAAAAAAAAAAAAAAAAGGTTTTATTCTGCAGTGTTGTTTGCTTTTGGCTTTTGACAAATAAAAAAGGCAAGAAATCCTTCAAAGTGTGGAGGATGCCCAGCACTGAGCTAGAATGCATCCTATGTCATTGCATGCAGTATGCACAGCAGAGAAACTTACATAGGGGTGACATAGGGGTGTCCACCAGTTTCGGAAATGCCGTGTGCTTTCTGTTGCATATTCTAAATTTATCAGAAACCTCTTAAGTTTTCAAATACAAATGAAAACCCAAAGAAATTCTGGCAGATGACACCCATTAAATTAGAGGCAAGCCAGTCAGAATTCAAGGGAGTTCAAAGGACATACACAGGAGAGGTGCCTTGATTATGGAGAGGATCAGAAAAAGGACAAAAATATGAGTGTGATCAGAAGATGATCTGCTCAAATGATACATTCTCCCCTGGGATCAATACTAGTTAATGGAAAGGCCACAAATTAAAAAATAGTTTTTCCATCATTATGTTTTCTGTCTGAGGCAGTATCTGTCACATGCTATTCAATCTAAGACATGTACATACATGCCAGGAGATTTAACTGGGAAACAAACCCCCTTGAGAAAGAGTAAGGCAGAATGAAGAGACTATGCTACTTCAATTGGTGCTTTGAAGGCAGTGGCCTAGAAGTGCCACTTTTAGGAGTGGCAGACAAGGCTATATCCATGGTTTGCATCAGGTATCTCACTTCCTATTTAGGAAAGAACTGAAGTTCTGTGATATGTCCAAATCTTTGACAACCATTACAATACAAACCATATCATGTAGGAAGATCTGCTAGAAATATGTCCCACTAGAGAATGTCTAGCCACTTACTTTATAAGGTCTCTCAGAGTAATTTTTCTGTTTGATATGTAGTTATTTCATTCCTTACAATGCAAGGTCTCAAATCAAAATACCATGATAAAGAATTGAAGAATGCACTATGATCCTAGCAGCCTTTATTAAGTGGACTTACCATTTTGTTTTTAAAAATGTAACACATTTGTTTACAAAGACCTGTTTTCCATGAAATCATGGTGATTGGCATTAACTATATTGTTAACAACAAAGTCTTTGGTAAGCTAAGGTGCATGGAAATAAAAGCTTAATAGAGCTGAATAGATGATTACCTCAACATCCTCCTCCTTTTTACAAAAATAACCATTCTATAATGCCACAAACACTGTATAATTCACAGTGTTTCACAGGTCATTTTTCCCAATATTGAAAGTGTTCAACTTCATTAGAGATGGAAAACCTGTGATAGAAATGCATAAGGCCTGCACTGATGAAAGTTCAAGGCTGTCTTGCCAGGAAAGTTCCTAAAGATATGCTGGTTTAAACTGTAGTGATACGTTTAGTAATTCCAGGGGGCCATAGCTCAGATCCAGGAATCTCCCTCTTTCAAAAATCTCGGTGAAATTACTGAACCCACACACTGTGTAGAAAGCTTTAGCCAATGTGAAGAGCAATTGATCTTGCTCCCTGGAAGAAGCTATTTTTTCTTACAAGTCTGTAGGCTCAGTTTTCATTACAATTCCTCTAGGAATTTCAATAGTATAGATACTCTGGTCAAGAAACTGGACCTTGTTCCTTTGGCACTATCTGGCACTTGGAACAGGGACGGCTTCCTTCTATGTCTGTAAGATGTTGAAGGAAAAGAGAAGCAAGAAAAGTGTTTTCTTACTTCAATACTTTATTAGAAAGTTGGAACTGTTAAAGTCAGAAGGACAGGAATTCCTTCCTTATGATTAATCAGCCTTTTTAATTAACTAGAAAGCGTAAGAAAAGACTGACTGGTTTCAAGAAGTAAATGTAATTCTGTTAATTTGGTTTGGTTTTAAGGCTTCAGAAAATTATCACTTTCCAATCCATCAGGAACAGATAAGTGAGTGATGTTACATAGTCACGCAATAGTCAAAATCATTCTGATCCTCCACACTGCTCTGGTGATATCCCACCTTGAGTACTGCATTCAGTTCTGGGGTCCCCAGCACAGGAAGGGCGTCGATCTGTTGGAGTGAGTCCAGAGGAGGCCACCAAAATGATTGGAAGGATAGAGCACCTCTCCCATGAGGCAAGGCTGAGAGAGTTGGGGTTGTTCAGCCTGGAGAAGAGAAGGCTTTGGACTGACTTAATTGTGGCCTTCCAGTACCTGAAATGAGCCCAGAAGAAGATGGAGAGAGACTATTTACAAGGACATGTAGTGACAGGTCAAGGGGGAACGGCTTGAGAAGGGGAAATTGAAAGACAGTAGGTTTAGATTAGGGATTAGGAAGAAATTTTTACTGTGAGGTTGGTGAGGCACTGGAACAGGTTGCCCAGAGAAGTTGTGGTTGCCCATCCCTGGAGGTGTTCAAGGTCAGATCAGATGTGGCTCTGAGCAACCTGGTCTAGTGAAAAGTGTCTCTGCCCATGGCAGGGGGGTTAGAACTAGATGATCTTAAAGGTTCCTTACAACTCAGGGCATTCTATGATTGTATGATCAGCAGGAAGGAAAAAAAATAGGAGTAGCATTTGGTTTAGGAATCCCACCAGTGCTCATACATCAGCAGGTTGCTTCCTCTGAGTTGGTCATCACTCTGTGATGCCAATAGCTAAAATACCAACTGAACAGTTCACCAAAGCCATTACTTTGGATTAACCAATGCAAAGAAGCCTTTCCCAGTTTAGGTAAACATTTTTTTAATTTTTAAGTCTGTTCATTAAAATATTTTTTACTCAGCATTATTTTATTATTAAATACTACTAGCAGTATGACAAGTGTAACAGTGTATGGTATGACATCCATCCATTAAAGCAACTAAATGTTAAAAAATCTGTAAGGCAGAGAAGGACAAAGATGGGGGGGGTGGTAGGAAGTGGGGAGGATTGGTCTTAATCCATCATTTACTTCGGGTAAAACATTCTGTTAATTTAATAAAAGAACATGCTAGGAAGAAATGCAAAAAAAAAAAAAAAAGATTTATTAATAACAGAAAAAAGTGCACATTCCCAAATCAAATAATAATATTGTGGGAATAGTAAAGGCAAGTTTGAATGCAGTATTGTGAACAGATGATGAAATCTGAGATTGTGTTCTTGAATATTCTTTATATTGATATTTTTCATATTCTTCAAGTAATAACTTGCAGTGAGCCATTACAGGATATGCTAAATTACCATTTCAAGAAATTCTTTTTCTGAGTATCACATAACAAGGTCCTTTTGTACTGTTACACGTACGTTAAATAACTTTTAGTAAATAAGGACATAAAGAAATTACAAGCTATATATCAATGAGACTAATACCAGCACTGTGTTCAGGAATCTATGCCAACAAATTTTTATTTGTGTAAGTTGTAACTAATAAATACCTCAATGTTGTTATTCCGCAACAATCATTTACACTAAAACAGAAAAAAGTCTCCTTCAAAGATCAATGTTGTAGAAGAATAATACCTGCATAACCAGAATAAAATAAGCTAAATTAATGTTTAACTAAGTCACAGCCCACAAGGCTTTTTAAAAATTTTTATTTGGCTTTCTAGACTGCTTTGAATAGCATAACATGACATGCAGTCTTCCTAAGACTTTCTCTGACTTTCAAGTCATGTGGTTCCCTCTCAATATACCTCCACTGTCCTGCAAAACTTCTTGTACTTCATACTTTGCACTCCTATTCTAGACCTTTAAGGTTATGTCAGAACCATAAAATAATCTATAATTTAAATGGAAAAGAATCTTCAGAGATCATCTAATCTTTCTCCTTGCTCAAAGCAGATGTTATTAGATCAGGTTGCTCAAGGCCATTTCTAGTAAAGACTTGCATGTCTCCAAGGATGGAGATTTCATCACCTCTCTGGGCAACTCATTCCAGTGTTTAACCACCATTAAAGCCCTGTGAGACTTTCAGTTCGTTGTCCTGAAATTTTGTTAGAGTCTGTAATGACAGTACTCTGGAAAGGCATTTAAGAAAATTCTTTCATGTGGTATTGGTTCAGGTGTTGTAACCTGAAGAGATGTAAGTGTTTACTAATTGATTTTTTTTTAAACTGGAATGCCATAACATTAAATAAGTTTTTTATTTAATATGAAAATCCACTTTTTGAGGCTTGCTTATGAAAAGCAGACAAGAAGAATTTTTTCAAATGTCTCTGAAGGCAAAGTCTGCTATATCTGCCAAATACATTCCTCCAAGCAACATGAGGAAAACATACAGTTAGTTAGATTTTTACCTTGTGAGGCTGCTTCCTTGATTTTATTTACACAGAACATTTTCCACCTATTTTCTGCTGAAGTAAACCCAGAAATAATTTTACCCGTGAATTAGGCTCAGACCTAAGGAATATGTGTGAAATGCTAACTCTTCTCCATCTATTCTCACTACCTTATGACCATCAGTAGCAGAAAAAAATAACAAGAATTAGACCAAGCATGGCTTGATTAGTGGTAAGTCACCTTTTCAGAGCTCAGAAAACTTTATTTATTCTCTGTATCCTCTCTTCTCACTGCACTATTACTGGATGAGTGACACCAATATACTTAAACATAAAGATGTCAAAGAATCAATCAAATGGAAACTTGTAAATTCATTTTATTGTATCTGAAATTTACTGAAGTCAGTAGGTACTGTAGGGGAAGGTCAGGCTCACTGTGTCCATTTAGAAGAATAAATTGATTTAAATGGTGTAAGGTTAAAAATCAACATTGGATTTCACAGCCTTTACAATGGTCAAGGTACTTGACAGTAATTGATCCCCTCACTACTTTTTTCACCTTAGCCAAGGTACTTTAACTAACGTAAATTATCTTCTGTTCATTCCAAACGACTTTTCAACATCCATTTGCATTTTGTTTTTATTTTTCTTCTTCACCTATGATACCCTTCCACAGAAGAAATAGAGTATTTTATAATGATTTTACTACCACCTTTCTTGCAATGCTACAACACATTTCCAGATTTATTGCAATGCCAAGTAAATCTTTAAATGGAGAAATTAGTGAATGCCTTTCCTGTATAAGCAAGGCTTCACTACACGGCATTTATTTGTTTCTCACAATTCTGCAGGTAACATAGAAATTAATTTGTTTCTCACATACTTCAAGTAATGTAGAAAGCTATTAATACAGTCCTTTTCAACTGCTAGAAGTCATTTTTAGCTTTGATGACATCAGTCATTAGCACCAATAATATGATCACTATGATCTCTATATTAATGCAGATTGAGATATATATATATGTATTCCTACTTTAATGCTCTCTATTCTATTCCTATTTGTCTAAAGTAAAAGAATATTTAACTTTGCTCACACTCTTCGAAGAACCAGTTTTAGACAGACCCATATTTAAAGGCACTGAAGAAATAACCATTATTTTAGTCTCTTACCACATTGCTTTCCCACCCAGATAATAAGGCATAATTTATAACCAGTATATAATACTTCTTCCATCACAAACTAAAATAGGTTTGACATTTTAAAAGGATTTAACTTTACAGTCATGTTGTGTATGCTCAACAAATTGTTGTGTGCTCAAAAATCCCAATGATTTACCTGAAGTTTCGGTGTAATCATGGTAATTTCACTCAGGCACAGACAACCAATCAGAAAGAGTTTACCACTTGTTTCAGGGCACTGCTGGTGACTCAAGAGCTCCGATTTGTTCTGTACTCATGTTGCTCTGGTGTCACGTTTTGTTCCTCTTCCATCTTGTTTGCTTCTGGCTCTAAAACATCTCAGATTTACAAGGACAATGCCCATAGCAAGCAGTGAATCAGGGACCAGATTCACTGGCACCTGAGAGCATTCCTGCACGTTCAGACTTGGATTGATGGTACTGTTAAATTTACACCACAGTCTCAGGCTTGGGACTATTCTATGTCAGGTACTTTTCCAAATAATTTCTTGATGTGGCTCTAAGGTTGTCATAGGCCAGGACACTAGAAGATCCATTCACTGTACGGCATTTTGACTGAGTTTGCTTGTTTTAGAAGGGGGAAAAATTTGAATACTGCCAGCTTTCCTTAATGCTGGAGAAAACTGTTAGTAATAGTACTGAAGTGTTTGAAACTGGTATTGAAGTGTTTGTAACTGAAAGGCTTAAAGCATTTCACTTTGGTGCAATATAAGTATCTATGTTGTGTGAGAAAAATCACCGTAGTAGTTAGATGCTGAACAACCCTAAATGCCTACAGCCCAGGCTTAGATAACTGCCTGATATAAGAGGAAATACTTTGCTTTTTACAGTAGCTTCATACTGACTTGAAATCCTGACAAGAGTAAAGAAGACATGGACACATCTTCCTCATCACAAAAAATTCACTGCTTTTTCCATCTCAGAAAATTGCCATAACCACTGATAGCTCAAGAGCTTGGAAGGAGAATGCCATCCTGGTAGGTAAAGAAATATGGGTATGAACGCCCTCCTTGTGAGAAAGGAATTTAACATACCTCTGATTTGGAGGTGATTGCAAAGGGAAGCAACATGGCCAGGTCCTTGCTCAGCCCATCACAAGCATCTCCACCCAGGAAGGTAGATGGGACTGAAATCTCAGATTCATGCACCACTTTTTCACAGATGCAAGAGATAAAGACAATCTGTGAGGCACTCTTGGCTGGCCTAGGCATTGCCACACATGAACTCTTCAGTCCTAGGAAATGAAGATTTATAGATGGTGAATTTTCCCCGGTATTGCTTTAGGGAAGGAAAGCAAGTATTCAGGCTCATGAATTCCCTTCCTGGAGACAATGCTACAACACTTAAAATGATAAAGCCTAAATACTATGTAAATGAGAGCTTAAATTCTCAAGGAGGATTAGGAATCCTGAGGTATGGAATTGCTTATGTTAGCCTATAAATTAGGCATGAAGAATGCTTGTGGCCTGTGAGGTAAAAATCATGGGAAACATAATAGCAACCCATGGAAAATCAGTGTATCCTGTCAAGTGGTGCAAGTACAACCTGGCCATAGAACTCACTGTGTCTGCCATCAACACTGAAACACATTACAACAAATGCATTTAGGTTTAAAATGTGGGTGTCAGGACAATTTGTAGAGTAGACTTAAATGTACTCTTAAATAAAATTGTTATGACCTTTAACAGTTAGTCTTTAGACAGCTACAAGGCTAAAAAGCAGGGGAACTGGGGGTTACAAATATCAATGGCATTGAATACTGGGCTTCAGCAGCTAATGAGACTTTTAGGTGTTACCAGTTTTCCCTCCTTCCAAGGACAGATTTGATTTCTGACAAGGGATTCAACAATGAGGATCCGGTCATGTATTATAAAGTACATAAAAAATTAACTTTGTCACTGTATTTGCAATTGCTGCAGTGACACAAATGTCTATGCAGTTCTGATATATAGTTTTTAAATGCTTTCATCCCTCAGCTACAAAACTCTGGTACAATGGTTTTAGAAGATATTCTATCTCTGTGAAGTTATTGAGAAAAATATGTCAGTAGGATTCTTTTCCCAATTCAAATCAGTTATCAACAAAACATATGATAAATATCGAATAGTATAATTAAACATTTCTTAAGAGTAATAGTTATATGTGGTTGAAACATTATTTCTTCCATGTTTGTCTATACATAAGATGTTTTGTATCAAAGAACAAATATCACATAGATGGTAGCAGAAAAAGTGATACAAATTTTAGTACAGAAATTCAATTCTTCAGATTTTCCTTTTCCAGCTTAGTAAAATCATGAGCCTACAATGAATGATGCATGCAAAATTATTATTATTGACCATGGAGTTGTTATGTGGACTGAGAAAACAAAAGCCACTTCATGAAGCCACTCTGAGTGAATAGTTTTCTAAACCAAACCACAGTGTCTTTAACCACATTTTTCACATTATCTTTTTGAAGTTTTCAATTGAATCAGTCATATTCTGTTACGCTGACTCCTAACATGATGTGATGGAGGAACAAAATGACACAAGGCATTTGCAATAGATCAGTCAGAAAATCAAAGACAAGAAAAGCATCAATAGCAAAATAATTCATAATGAGTCTTTTACATAGCCTGTAGATTGGGGAAAATGAATTTCTATTCTTTACAAATCTACATTTTCAGGAGCATCTTACAGACCTTACAGACAAAATGGGAAGATATTTTATAACCTACTTTGTACAGGAAACATCTCTTTACTAACTTTGGATGTTTTCATATGCAACAGAAGTGCATTTTAACTCTGGTTTAAGAAAGCCCATATATGCAAGCCCTTTGTGTGATATAAGGCAGTTTTCAGGTATGTTCTTCTATGCATTTAAATCCATTTGAGTATGTGTTCTGATCTAGAACTGAATATTATAGGTGTGGGCTTCTATATGTTCTTCAAACATTTAAAATTAATTTTCACTGGTTGAAAGGTTGAAAATAGGAACTTGAAAAATAAAAAATACGTCTCCTTAGAAATTTTATGAATGAAATTAATTTCATTTGAAAATTAGGATAGAAAAATCAAAAAAATTTTGGGTCCCGTAGGAAGAACAGATGAGATAGTTGATTGTAAAGCTATTAAAGGAAAAAGACAACTTTGACTAAACACCTCTTCTTTGACTATGTAAAAATTTCTGTTATAAATGAAAAAGTTCAGTTTTTGTTGTATCTTTGTAATTACAAAATTTTAGTGAATGCTATGTTCTTATTAATTACTTTATCATAATTATTAATGACAACTAAGTTTTTACAGATACCAAAAATAATTTCAAAAATAATTATGCTAATGTTTTTTTTTTCCCTTTTAGGTGCTCTGTGTAGGACATAAATACATAGTCTATCTTATTCAAACTGTACTCTTCAGAAGCACCTAAGCACTTAAAGATATTGAACAGTCCAGGACTTACTCAAAAGCCCCCTGACACAGTAAAATCACCTGTCTGACCAGTGTCTGCCTTTCCTCTGCAGACAACAACCTACTTCTCTTCCAGAGTTCCTTAGCACTCTTTCCTTTTTGGATCTGTACTTAGTCGAACATCGACAAAACCACAGTGGTGCTGGGTGGTAATTATCTTATTTTTTCCATAGTGGCTTCCTGATTATCTAAGAAGTGGAATAGTTATTTATTGTAGCTAAGATCAAGGCATACAAGCAGTTTATCAGGGAGATTATGGTTGTTCCAGGTGACTTCACTTCCTATTCCACTGCCTCTTCTCTGTATCATGCATAATAGGCAAGAAAACATTCATGCAGACAGTCTGGCACAAGCAGCTGTAATGGCAGTGGGATTCTAGAAGGCTTGTGTGTCTGTCCGTATTACATTAGACTACTTAAATTGTTAAAAGTTATCTTTTGTTCCCATTTTGTTATGGAACAAAAGCAGCATGTAATCTCCCTATTCCGCACTACAGTCAACATGCAAAATTCACAGTCCCTCTTGTTGCTTCCCTGAACCTCAGGTTCACAGGTATGCATGTACCTCAGCTACCTAATGGTGTTTCCTGGAATAAGTGAATTATGGATTCAATCTCTTTCTCCCCTCATACTGAGGAGTGTTTGGAATCCACTTCCCTGTTTTTTTGTGTGTCTTGTCCAAAAATTTACCTCCTAGACAGAATGTGGGTATTTCCAGAGAGAACTAGGTGAACTGGAACTCCATGTAATAGGGGCATACATTATTTCCTTTTAATTCTATGTACATTCAGTGGTACATAGATTCATCATCTTTATCTTCTACAGTTAACGAAGCAAGAGAGAAATACCTCCAGACAGTGATCCATCTCATTTTATGATCCTGTCCCACCCTCCAGAAATACTTATCACACATGTGATGTATTGTGTAATAGGTAGATAGAAACGGAGAAATTAACATTATATATGTAGATTTGGGCACCTAAAGTTAGTGGAAAAGAATTCACATCCTAAATAAAGCACATGGAGGCACTCTGGAGATACCTCAGACACTGACCAGCTTAGTGGAGGAAGAAGCACCCAGTTAAAGAGATTGATTCCTCCTCCTACAAAACATGAGACAAAGAGAGTTTCAGCTATTATCCTATATCACCTGGGTTACTCCTGTTCCTTGTCTCATTTGTTATTCCACCCCCCCAGGCTGGGGCCAACAGCTAAGCAAAATTGGAGTGGCCCTAAATTTTTAACTAAAGAACAAAAAATCAGTTCTTAGTTACAAAGGATCTGTTTCTGCTCTGCTTTTGCTGTTCACATGCGGCAACCAAAAATGCTGGCCAAGAGTTCTGTCACAGGCAGAATTAGTGAAGAAACTGATAGTGTCATCTAAAACAGGTTCATGAACAACCTAAGTAGCTTACTGTTTTCATACCACTGAAAGATTTTATCACGGGCGTGTAAATCTGCATGCTCAGGCCTGGGAAGCCTGGCCATCCTCTTCCTTGATGGGGCTGGTCAAGAGCAATTCTGCTGAAGGCAGCAAGGGAAAATATGTACAGCTGTCATTACTGAGGAATGGGGCCTTGTATGTTTATTCTGAAATGTCTTGCTGGGACTTTTCCAGTTAACCAGGACTGGAAATGGATTGGCAAGCTCTTTCATCAGTTCCCTCATTACTCTCATGTGCACCCCAACTAGGGCCACAGACTCATGGGCATCTAATTGGTATAAAAGGTCATTAACCATTTCCTTCTGGGTTATGGGAGCTTTACTCAGCTCCCCATAACTTCTCCATAACTCTGGGAACTGGGTATCCTGAGGACAACTGTTTTTTGGCATTAAAGTCTGAGGCAAAGAAGGCACCTCAGCCTTTTTCTCATTCCCTGACACTAAGATACACTCTGCATCCAGCAAAGGGTGGAGACTCTCCTTAGCCCTGCTTTTGCTGTCAGTGTATTTATAGAAACTTTTCTTGTTTTCTTTGAATGCAGTGACCAAAATAAGTTCCAGTTTGGCTTTGGTCCTTCTAATTTTCTCCCTATATAACCTCACAAAATACCTGCAATCCTCCTGAGCTGCCTTCATTCATTCCAAGGTGATACACTCTCTTTTTTTCCCTTGGTTCCAGCCTAAGTTCTCGGTTAAACCAGGCTGGTCTCTTTCCCCACCAGCTTGTGTTACAGCACAGGGGGACAGGCTTCTCCTGTATTGATAAGATTTCCTTCTTAAAGTACATCCAGCCTTCCTGGATTTTCCTTCACGACTGGCTTCCAAAGGACTCTATCAATCAGTATCTTAAACAGGTGAAATTCTGCCCACTGTAAGACCAAGGTGGCAGTTCTGGTGGCAGCCCTCCTTACTTTAGTGAGGCTGGGAAAAGACAGGTGGAATGGTATTGATTTTTTGGGGTTTTTTTGTTTTGTTTTTTGGGGATATTTTAACTGTGGTTTCTCACTAGCCAAATCTATTTTAACTGGTAATAAATTAAATTAATTCTGACTCTCTTTCCTTTTCTCAACCCAAGAGCTTTTCCATTATGGTTTCTACGCCATCCTGAATGAGTGAGTAGCTGGATGGGAGTTTTTCCCCTTAGCCAAGGTCAACCTACCACTGCAATATAGACATTCTTTCATATTTGCCTATGTGTTAAGTAGCTTTGAAAGTCATTGAAAATGCTACAACTTTCTTTCTAGACTTGGTCAAAGGAATTCTTCTGAAACTCTTTTCACATTAGTTTAAACCACTGTCACTATGAATTTCCAAGAGGATGCAATAGGTATGAGGGTGAGCGGAAAAAAGAAAATCTATAAAAAGTCTGCTAAAAAAAGCATAAGACAAACCAAGTTATCTGCACTGTCGTGTTCTTGAAATAAAATTCCATCAGTCTGAGTTAATGGTTCCTAATAAATGTGCTTAATAGCTAAAAATGGAGTTGAGTGTTCATTTCTTCAACATTATAAGCAGTCATTGCACACAGTAATAAAAATAGAAAGAATGACTTCAGGTTTTTTTTCCCTTTGAATTGAGTTGTCACCTATTAACGTTTAAAGCATAGTTCATTAACATGCTGTCATTGATGTGTCACTCCATTATAAAATTCTTCAAAGATGTAAATTTTCCATTGTAAGCTGCCTATCTTTCTAAAACCTAGGAAAGGAACCATGAATCCACCAAGTATTCAACTTTATAATGCTGTAACATTAGTTATATTTTGGTTTACTTATTTCTCTACCATTTAACTTTCAGGTTCCCAAAGGTGTATATAGCTGCTCCTAGACTCTGTATACTTGAATTAGAAAAAGAGCAGCAGCCAAGGGTCAAATAATGTAAACTTGGTATTTTCTTATCTGAGGTGCCTCTTGTAATTCACATCACATTTCAACTGTTGAAGTGGAAAGAGTACAGCAAGAAAGAGGGCAATAGAACTCAGAAAATATAAAGGGATAACACTGAATACATCTGACAATCATTATAGCAACTAGCAATTTCCATGCATTGCCATCCTCTATAAACAAGCAACTCAAATGGCAAGAGCTGTAAGGCATAAGATACTTTCCCTCTTGCTGAACTGGAATAATCATGCCATTAGCTGCATCACAAATGGAAGGACATCAGACGGAGCAGCACAGCAACTTTAAACAAGGTAACTGTGGTAGCTGCAGTAGACTGCAGCTGCATGTAAGTTAATTTTCTCTCCTGAGAAGTCAAAGAACTAACTTGCCTTACCATAGCCAGACTTTTTTTTATTTCTTCTATTTGCATGATCTCGAGCCTTTGGATGATGCCACACAGAGTTGTGAGAAGAACAAGTCCTCTGCTGCAAGTTTTGAAAAGCAAGATGCTCCTTTAAAACACCTGTGAAACGCATGACACTTCAGGAAACAATTACTCAGTAAATTGTTTAATACTAACAGTAGTATTTCCAGCTGTATTTAGTCCATATAAGTGCAATAAAGATGGGAGATGAACTATATGCTAACTTTAAAATAAAGTTAAAAAATGCTTTGCTTGGGAATGTAAGTAGTGATTGTTTATAATTAGTAGAAATTTTCTTTGGACAAACCCTTTAATTAAATGATTTGCACATTAGATTATTAGTCATACTCTAGCCTCTAGTTGCACAGGTTTGTGCTACATTAAATTTTGAGCTGTGCTCTTGTGTCAAGAAGTTGCCATTTTTAATTAAAGAGCTGCATCATATTTTATTATTCATAGCCCCACTTACAAGGAGCAAGATTTAAAAGATTTTTGGTTTTATCAGCTAATCATCGTCTGCTACATGTAAGGGCTTCTACAGTTACACAGAACAGAAATCTCATGTTGGGGCATAAAAAGAATTGAAGAAAAGTTATCCCCATCACCTAGTTCTTGAGAGGAAAAAGAATGATCTCAGAGTTATATTTGCATTTTACTTTAAGTCAGGGGACACATCAAACCTCCCAGAACAGCAGTGAGGCCCTATGTCCTGATAATGAAGACACCATTGCTCCCACAGGTCTGATATTAAGACAAGCAGGTACTGGCCAGGAATCAAATATGTTCCATTCCAGCATGTTCCATTTTATCAGTATTTATGTATTATACATTATATTGTACTATATCCACTACCTATTAGCTATTACAGAAATTAATCCATGAAAAACTGGAAAATAATCTTCAAAAGGCTCTAAAATGTTGCTGGATATTTTCTCTTGGAGAGGTTTTGGTTTTCTTACTCATATAACATTTTGCATTCCTGAAAATCAGTGGCATCATAGGGAAATTATAAAATGTGAAGATCCAACTACTTTCTAATACCATTCACATGTTTAAGGAATATACACTGTACAGAGTTAGGGAGAGTTTTGTGCCAAAGTATTTCATCCAACCCACCATTTAATTAAAATGAAAGTTTTGGGATAAAATTTCTAGGTTTCCAGAAAAGTGAGATGAGGAAGTCCTTTTGAGTTCAAAACAGAAATTCTATGCAAGGTGAAAAAACAATTTTTTTAAAAAAAGAAAAATAAAGCTTACTCAAAAATAGTGAGAAGAATTAGATTGTCAGCAAAGCTATGGGGAATGTATGGGATGGAGGGCTGGGTCTCCCATAACAGATATTCCAATATATGCATAAAGGGGATATAATAAAATGAAAATGGTATTATAGAATATTAAAATTATTAGTAAAATTAATAAATCTATATTTTTGACAATTCTTACATTAAATATAAAGCTACCTATCAAGTAAATCTAGTCTTTCCTTGAGATAAAAAGAATCAGCTCCCCTATATTTTATTCTAAAGGCTGTAGGGAAAGGAATTGTAATTGTTGACAATAGGAAATCTCTGTGAAGATCAAGAGGATGCAGCAGCAAGAAGAGGCCTCTTATTCCACTATCCAAAGGTAAAAAGAAAAAAGATGAACACATATTATATGTGGTTATTAATTGTATGTATTAAAATATTATCCAGCTATTCTCTTTACTGACATCTTCATATTTGACTTTTGAATTTAAGCTGATACTCACAGTGGCATTCCCTGCTTCAGTGTACGAACAGGCATTTGCTCCTTTGTTCACATGGATATACAGAATAATCAACTTTGTCTAAAATGGTCATCAGAAGCACAGTATAAGGCAAGATTCTAAGTTTGGGTGCATGCAAAATAGAAATCAGATGGTTCTGCTTTCTGTCCCTTGAATGAGCCAACCCATTAAAAATATTTCTACTTCAAAGCAAACAGAAAGACCAAAGAATTCTAACATCCTACACATGCCTATATCCCAGGAAATTTTTAATTTTTTTTAGTATGTTTCTGGATATGAATCTGGATAAAGATTCAAAATGAAGACAGTTATTTATACCTGAATAGGCTCCAAAGTCAAGTCAATAAGGTGCTAACCTAGTTCCCTGCTCTTTATGTAAGCCAATTTCGGAGGTGAGGCACCCGTGTTCAGCTAAGTGAAAGGAATTTGTTGGAACTATAGCTAAGACTGTGGGATGCTAGATACCCTGGAGGATTTGCATTGAGCTAGGAGACAGAGTTAAGAAAAGCTTTACTGTGCTGTCTGCTTCACTTTGGGGCAGTGAACTGCAAGTGAAATTCGTGGCTAGACAGTAGTCCTCTGCCTTGCCTGACTGCTAAGTTGTTGCTTCTTACAATGTCATCACACACATTGCCTGAGCTGTGGCTGTTAATGATAAACAAAACTGGTTTGTTGAATGGTTTAAAAATGTGCTTCTGCTTCTTGTTAGGAAATACATGGTACATTTGTTAGCAGTACACAACATTTTTGAGAAACATATGTTTGCTTGCATGAGAATAAATCACAGGAAGCTGGTATCACACAGACTGACATTCTCTGAAAGAGATTCAAGGCAGGAATAATTTGCTGGTGACATCTTTAACAACCTAAATCGTAACTAAATTACAGAGGAAAAGAAAGTGAGCTAAAAGTAAGTTCCTAGCCACCATGAATTCTGATAAATGGGACTAGTAAAAGCAACTGCTTGAAAAACCACCAGTGAAATCCAGCAATAGTATACATGTATATATATATGCGATCACCATCTCTGACAAGGGTATCTTCAAGAACTGAGAATTCATAGTTAAATATGAAGTGGACTCATAAACCTCCACACTGAGTCCTCTAATACTTTGCTGAAGTACTTGTCTCTTGGAATCAAATACTGAAGTTCTGAGCATTAGCTAGGCTTCTCAGAGGGCAGAGATACTGAGGAGCATAATACAAGGGACTGCCAATTGAGTAGAAAAATACTATGGAGAGAAGTGGACCCCAAAACCAATTTTTCCTAAACCTGCTCCAAGAGACAGCATTTCCCGTCTCCAGCATCTGTGTTACTGTTTTGTGTTGGGGTCAGACCCGTTTCACATGATGTGAATGAAGTACTTGGATCCACTTCTGAGTTGCAGTAATGGAAATTCCTCATAATGTCATTGCCATTAATAGTCCCAGAGCCAAACACTTGTTCACTCTTACATACATCTGTTAGTGAGTTTAGGCAAAGCATGGCTACTTGAAAACACACCCTCCATGTGTGGCTAAAACTCCAGGGAAATGAACTACATGAAATTTTTAAAAAATTAATTCGGAAGTAAATTTTATGCAATCACAGCATATACACATTAAAGACTTCAAATTCCTTGCTTATCCACTGTTTACTTTATATTTACTTTTCTATGTGTGAATGTCAATGTTTCTACTTGAATTTACTTGTCTTACTTTCAGGAATGAGCAGCATGGGTTTCAGAGGGGCTATTCAAGCAAGCTTGTTCTGATTAAAACCAAAAACCACTGTCATTTTTCTCATGTTATTGGATAACCTGCACTCTGTCATTTTGATTTAATTCTTTCCTTTTTTCCCCAAAATCTGCTGTTGTGGGAACTAAACTATTCAAGTTGTATACAGACACAGTATTTTTTTTATTTGAAGAAGAATATGGATATGAATTGTTTTCTTCAAATATTATTTACATTTTTCCTGCTTGGAAGGTTTTATTTAATAGTTCCTTCAGACTGATCAACTGCATGCTATAGAGGGGAGCATTTGGAAAATGCAAATTTAGTGCAAACAGCATGGTTTTCCATGTAATTGGAATGTAAATGTCACTGTATTCTGTTAGTAGAAATCAATTCACTGCACAGATACTGAATGCATTTTGGTTGAATTTTGTGACTAAAAATTCCTGAGCTAAACTATTCCTGCATATTTGGGACCTTTCAAGATGTGAAATTCTGAGGAACAGACCTCAGCCAGACAGGTGAAGGCTACCCCTCGATTCTAAGTGATACAAATACATCCTTAAAATACAATTGTCCTGTGATCTAGAGTCCTACTTTGGGATGAGAAAAAATTAGATTCAGTTTTCAGTTTTGCCACAGACATCCTTTATGACCTTGGACACTGTGCCAGAGGCACCTCGCCAATTGGAAACACAAGACTTTGAGATTTAGCTGGCATTCAAATTGTCTGAATCTGGGCTTTAGCCTCTCTGTGCCTCAGGTCCCTGTCTGTGAAAAGAAGATAAATTGACTTCCCCGCTTCACAGTAATATTGGAAGACAAATTCATCTGAGACTCTGAGGTACTATTGTGAGGTTTGTGTAAGTATCTTTATAAAAATGTATTTTTACTTTTTGCTACAGTCTCCAGCATGCAGTGGAGAGCACAAGAACTGGAGTTATGATTTTGCCACTTGACATAGCAAGAACTACAAGCCATAAAATTCTGGTTTCTATTTCCACTTATTGTCCAGCAACCAAGAGATATTAAATATGTGTGTTTGACTTACACTGGATATGCATGTGTATTTTATCTTATACAGGCATATATGCTTTTACTTCTGCTGAGTTATGTGGACATGATGCTAATGTATGAACATTTATGACATTTGCTAATTAAAAATATTTCTGAAAGTGCCTCTAACACACTTAGAGTTTATACACCATACTTAAGTTAACCAACATTCTTATATTGGTTGCACACCTCTAGTAGGGCCTAAATAGCCTGGGTTCATCCCTCCTGGTGTGGGAGACCAGAGAATGGGAGACTGAGATCAGAGTGAAGTAACTTGGCATCAGCTAATAATAAGCCAGTTATAGAGACCTACAGTTTTCATATACCAGATACAAGGCAAAGTAGACCTCTTACACTTTCTTATCATAAGAATAAACTAAACAACAAATTGAAAGTCCTCTTAAAAATTCATGTTTAGTGGAGAAAATTCTCAAATTTCAAAAAGTAAATATTTTTCCCTATCAGGGAATCCAACTGTTTTCTTCAGAATTTGATATGGGAAACAGTAAAACTATAGAAATGTGATTTTCAGCCAGTCACCTACTCTCTATATATTAAATAGGTATTTTAAAGGAAAAGAATAACAACAACAACAAACCAAAACAACAAAAAAAGAGAAAGAGCAGATCTTCAAAGTTAGAAGAATATCAAGCCACATTAAAAAACAGACAAGAGACAAATCCCACAGAGGTATTAGCATTAAGCCAAGGCTATTTAGGTTACTGACAGATGTCATTACATATGTAAATATATATTTATGTGCATAATTATCCTCATACACATATTTTACAGCTATTTTAGAAATGTGTATTTTGTTTAAGGTAACCCTAACTAAATGTGTTTCATGTAAAACAAGAAAACCCATAGCAGATAAAGTAGCCTCCAAATTCCTCTTATTAAAATTATTGCTCTCTTTCTTAGACACCTGTGGTCATTATTAAACACCGTCAACTTTAGATAATACTTGCTGGCATTTTTTTTCAGTATTCATCAAGGAAAAATAGAACTATTTTCTTCTTTTTTCTGTTTTCTGCTCTAAGGTCTTTAATCATTTACCATCTTCTTTATGGGCATTTGAGGATGATTTTTAAATATTTTTGCTTATATACACCCAGCTCTAGGAAAAAAAGTGCTGTGCTGCATGCAATTTTCTATCCACAGTTACTTGTAGGTCTTCCTAGTATGGTTGATTAAGAACCAATTAGCTGCCTGCCTGAAAATTCTGCAGACACAGATTTACATTATTTGGTGTCATAGATGTTGTGTAAAAAAACAGACAATTAAAAAAAATCCTAAAATCATAGAATCATAGATCCTTCAGGCTGGAAAAGATCTCTGAGTCCAAGTCCTAACCCAGCACTGCCAAGTCCACCAATAAACCATGTCCCTCAGCACCAAGCATTAAAATTATACAATTACTGAATTGTAAGCCCTTGCAGAGGACTGCAGTACCTTCAGCAAAGGAATATGCCAAAATCACTGAATTCTGTGCTGGCTTTGGTCTGGGATATTTTTTGGAATTGTGAGGAAACCAGTCTTGAAGACAAGAGGATGTTTTCTCTGTTGCTGAACAGAGCTTACACAGCGTTAAAGTTTCACTGACGGTAAGTGGACTGGGGGTGCACAGGAGGTTGGAAGGTGACACAAACAGGAAAGCTGAACCCAAATGCCACAAAATACGGCATTGTGCTCAGTAATAAAATATGGGGGGAAGAAGAAGGGAGTTTTGGCATTTGTCTTCCTAAATAACCATTACATGTGAAGAAGCTCTGCTTTTCTGGAAATGGTTAAACCTCTGTCTGCCAGTAGGAAGAAATAAACAAATTCCTTAATATTGCTTTGCTTGCGTGTGTGGCTTTTGCTTTACCTATCAAACTGCCTGTATCTCAATCCACAAGTTTTATCACTTTACCCTTGCTAATCTCTCCCCCACTGCACTGGGGGGATTGAGAGAGCAGCTATGTGGGGCTGAGCTGCCTTACAGGTTTAAGCATTGACAATTCCAAATGGAGCTCCCTGGATTAAGATTGATTTGAAATCAGTGATCTATTGCATAGTGCTGAAACAAGAAGACAGCTCCCCCTCACATCAGTCTATACAAAAAAATTATTGTTTGAGAATATCAGAATTCAATTCATTTTAACAAGGTACAATTCAGAATGTAGTGTGGGAAGATAACATATATTCTTTAAGCAATGGAAGGTGTGGTAATTTCTAACTTTAAAGACTGCTAATTCTTAATTAGATTTTTTCTAAACTGGTGAAATGCTAGATATTGTTTTATTATACTAACTCCTAAGCTTAATGAGAAATTCTCATTAAAAATTTTTTCCTAGAATTTCTGAGTTTGTTTCAGACTTACCTTATTTCATACATTATGGTTAGCAGGTAGCCTTTCCTCAAAGTGTAAAATACCATACTGAGAATGGGGTTCATAAATAGAAATTGTTTATTGAATCCTACAGTGCACATGCAGGAAAAATTCTCCCTGAAGTTACCCTTTGCACTTTCATCATAATTCTCTTATTCTGAAACCTTCATTAATTTCAAAATTTTTTAGGCTTATTATCCCAATAAGGATAAAAAACCCAAAATAAAAATGCCAATGGGATTTAATGTTAAATGTGTGTGTAAGTACACTCCAGAAAAAACAAGAAAGACATTGTGTATTTTCAGTGTTGGGTCTCATTTCCTTACCTTAGATGTAAGCATCATGCCAAAATTCTTGTGTGAAATGGTTAAATTATAGCACACTATATCTGATTAATCTATGTACAAACTGATTCATTTGGCTGACAGTAAAGCTTCCTGTCTTCTAAAGGGGAATAATCCAGCTTCATATAGGAGATTTGAGATTACAATGAACCATATAGGATTTCACTCTACTGATTACTAGATCCCCAATTTGAAAACAATTAACAGATTTCAGTATGAATTAAAATCAATCCCTTAAACACAGTAGCTTTGCATCACTATGCATCACAGACCAATGATTTTCTACAACTGCTGAAGAAATGATGCAATGTAAAATTAAACCTACTATCTGCACTCACACAGCAAATACACTTCTTTCTGCTTGCTTTATTTGCTTTAGGATAGCCAGCATAACATAATTTCCTGTCAAACTACATTTCATAGTCTCAGATGATATCTTATAAGTAGATAGAAAAGGGTAGATGTCACAGAGGTAGTTCTTTAATTTGCTAAACTAGCTAGATGAGATCAGTTTCCAGGTGTACTCAAAAAATTGTGCAATTGATAGTGAGATAATTGCAATTTTCATTTTGTTTAAATGAAAAAAACCACTTTTGATTTCAGGAAATTAATTAATTTTGGCACTACACCTGGATTTAGAGACACTATACAAACCCAACAATTTTAAACATATTCATACCTATATTTTTACTGCTTTGGAAATTAATACTGGCTACATGGTTGCCAAAAATACTGTGCCTATTCAAACTGTGTTGTGCAAGTTCTTTGATGTTTTCTTTCTAAGTCTACACACAGGAGTATTTATTAGTATCACAGAGGCTGTCAGAAAGAAATGCATTAGAATTACTTTGTCTGAACCTAATGATACTGTTCACAAGTTCAAAGTTGGATGCGTATGCCTTCATAGGGCTGAGATCTAAAACAAATTTGCACTGTTTAAATAGATTGAAAAGCAGCTATATGGAGACTCTGGCATGAAAATGTTTTCTTCTGTAACTTTGGCTCCTTGAAGCAAGGCTAAATGGTAACTCTGGCGTATTTCTTGACTTTCCTAAAAGAACAGTCCCAGAATCCTAGCTATGCCTGATACTTCGAGAAGCAAAGAAAGTTAACACAGTCATGCTTAATCAGAAGAGAGAGAGTTTCAATTCATTTTTCAATTTAATCTAAATTCCTGCGAATTTATTTTTTTTCAAATTATGAAAGAGGAAGTCCTATAGTAAAACCAAGGTAGGGGTTATGGAACAACACAAATGACTGAGATATCTCATTATTAAAGGCACAAAAGAGTTTATAACCTCTGTTGTGTATTTACTGCCTGCTATTGTGAAGAACTCAACTTCAGATTTCTAGGCATAACTGTAATACTAAGATTTTAAAATTCCTGCAACTATGATGCCATTACTTGCAAAAATACTTCTGCAAATATTGTATATGCACAAGTGTATAAGTGTCCAGATATAGCAGGAGGGATCTATTAAAAAAGAGCAAGAAACCACATAGGAGACTCAAACAAAGGAAAAAAAATCAAAAAAACTCTCAAATACAGTAGCTGGATTCTCAGATGTGAAGAGAAGCTTTCTCAACATTATTAGAGAAACAAAGTCATTCAGAAGGTCTGCCATATAGAAAAATAAGGCTAAAATGATTGGTTTTCTGCAAGTAGATGATACTTTGATCCTCAAGAAACCACAGAGCTCAACTCGAATTCATATCTAAATCATGATTGACTTGAGGGGGATGGCAAGCCTAAGAAATGCAATATGCAGCTAGGTTTTCATTATATGTCCAGAATCTTATGTATTTCCTTTGAAATGACCTCAAAAAGTATTACATTCCATGGACAAAAGCCAGTTTAGTGGTACTGTGCATTATTATTCTTCATAGCTGCCAGAAGGCAACCCATTAATAATGCAGATAATTAGATAGGCTTGGCAAAATTCATGGCGATAACCATGAAATGGATGGATATGAAGATCACATCAATTGGAAGAGGTATGGACTTGCTACTCAAGACAGTGTTCTTGGGAAGCTGTAAGAGGCCTTCCAAGCAGTACTAATAATAAAGCAAAAAAATGTTACTATATTTAAATACTATTTCAAGAAAGAATTTCTTAAAATCCATGTTTTCTGTTCAGGTGGTAGCTCTATGCACTTCTGGTAAGTGTCAGAAAACCTCATTCCTGAGAGGTAGTAACATTATGCCTTTAGACTCTAGCATGTACACTGGAGGCCTTAAACAGCAAGCCCCAGAATCAAAGCTGTGGCTTTTCTGTCTTCCACCTCCTGCAGAATGGGATCAAACTGGCAAAATTATTGTCACTTCTATTCCATATCACGCCACTTTTGGCCCTTCAGTTATCTTTTTCTCTGCAGGTAAAGTTAACTCAGCAACTGCCTACATGTAAAGTTTTAACAGAAATGCTCTCATAATGTGCCAGAAATCTTTGAGCACTTGATAAGGAATGAGTGGGAAAGAGCAAGCAGAGAATTTTCCTTGGGTATGTCTTCCTGGGGTATGTTTTCCCTCAGCTTTTGACATGAGCTAGAGGCTTTATTCAAAGCATCATATTTCATAGCTGTTTAATGCCTGATGGATCCCGCCTATGGGCTTGTTTAATCCCTTTTTGAGGTCATATTTTTGAGCTTCACAACATTCTCTGGCAAAAAAAATTAAATGACACATCAGGTGAAAAATGCCTCATCTTATTACTGGTTTAAGCCTGATACATAATAATTTGATTTTGAACTCACTGGTTCTTGAGCTATCAAGATTTATTAATCACCCACTTCCTACCTTCCCCTTGCCATTTGTGATTCACATATTCTCCATGCACTCACTTGCTTTTTATTCTTTACCAGATTCAAGTACCTAAGTTTATCTAACCAATATAACCTGTCTGTGTGTTTAAAACATTTAGTGCTTCCAACCAATTTTTCTTATACTTTCAGTCTTTGAATGACTTTAGATTACTCAGTGTCATTTTGAATTAATATTTAGAAAGCTACACAGGGTGATCTGTGCATCTTTTTCTTGCACATGATGGCTGATGTAGTACTCATTGTTCATGTGTAGTTTCAGTTGGTTTACATCCTTAGTTTGAGTACTTTCAGATCAAAGAAGAGCAAGGGAGCTGGTGAAGGGTCAGGACCACAAGACGCACAAGGAGCATCTGGGGGAGCTGGGGTTGTTTAGCCCGGAGAAGAGAAGGTAGCAATAAGGAAGCATTTAAAAAAAAAAATCTTAGAAAATTTTACTATTCAAGCATGCATGCACCCTGTATTCCAGAAGGCAAGGTGATCCCATAATAAGGAACAAGCTATGGCTTTTATCTGTTTTCAAGGAAAAGTGCCTTCCAAGAGAACCCATCTGAAAATAGATCCACAGTGTACACTTCACAGCATGAGGACAACTTTCTAATATTTTTCAGAAGGCACATCTTAAATCAGCAGAAAAGCTGCTATCTTTTTCTATAATTGTGTGAAAAGCCAGTGTGAGGAATAAGGACAACTCTTGATGTTTTATAAAAATGAGAATTTATTAAAAAAGACAAAAATTTGAAAAAGTTAAGAAAATTATTAAAAAAGACAAAAAGTTCAGAATTTACAACAACTGGGGATGAACTGGTAATTGTTAAAAATAAAAATCAGTACAGGAATGTGGGATTCTATTTTGAATTCCACCTGTTGATCTTGCTGTGCCTTAAATCATTCCTCCCCTGCTGGGGGAGGACTTCTGAGTCCTTGCCTGGATTTTTGTTAATTAATGGACATTCAGCCTTCTCTGCTCTCAGATAGTTTACTAAGTCTTATCAGAAAAGTTAGAAGTACAGCAGAGGGACGTGCATGCTGAGGAAAATGCGCAGAATGCCGCCGAAATCAAAATAACACGGCGTTTTTAAAGCTAAACAATCCAATCAGTGTTTGAAACAACAGGTATTTTCACTTTTCTACCAATATTCAACAAATGTTTTTAAAACGTCCACAGGAACTGCGGAATTTTCTATCCAATC
>VXAZ01008601.1:1026546-1165051 GCA_013399875.1 Gymnorhina tibicen
AGCCCAGGGTGAGGAGCTTAAGAGTCTCAGTAATGAGATCTAGGCCTAGCCTCTGCACCAGGTCTTGCCAGTCAGCTACTCTGGGCAAGTACCACCCTCTTAGACGTCATAAAGATGACGTTCAGATCTTCTTCTCCTGCTCCCGGCTCCTGTCAGGGGGTCTTATACCCCTCTGGCCACTCCCCTTCCCGCCCACAGCCCGCCTCCCAAGTCCATGAGGATTGGAGAAGTCTAGGGGTGACATCAAGCTGATCTTCCAATCGCTGCTTGTTGTTGAGGCTCGTCTAAAGGAGAGGAGGTCTGCCAGCTTTTGGCGGGAAAAGAGGCTCATTAGTATGCAGGGTCTCCAAGGAGCCAGGTTACAGGGGTCTAAAAATAGTCCCTGGTGTCTGTGAGGGCTGCTCCTGAGGGCTGATGTGGTCGGGGGATTTAACTAGAACAAGAACTTGAACATCATTAATAAACTGTTTAACGGGGACAGAACTTGGAGAATTTCAACTGGGGTAAATGGGGATAAACTCAACTTATTCTAATTTGGGGAACTGTTTCCAGTTAGTCAAAATAACAATGCAAAAGCTAATTTGATCAGTTCATTTATAACAGCCAGGACTGTTGTTGCAGAGCAGAAAACAAAAGCAAGTGGTCCTCCAGAACCTTCACCAAAAAACAAGTTTCACTCATTAGTTGTACAGGACCTTAACCTACATGTAAAATACAGGCACAGAGCAGAATTTATAGAATTGTTTAGCTAACTTAGAACTCTAAATTCACATTAATTAAAAAATAATGTGAAATTCCTATAGTCACTATATTTAAGTAACAGAATAAAAATTATACCAAAAAATTGCACCAATGGAAAAAATTAGAAGCAAGCTCTTTTTCTTAACTTTCCTATGTCTGATTTATGACAATGAGGTCAGCATCACGAAGTCATGTCAAAAAGCTTCCACTTTCAAAAGGAAATACACACTGAAGAAGACACTGTGGTGTGAGTTAAACATACGTGTTGCTCTGCTAGGCAAAACAGAGCTCCCCTGAGCACTAAAAGCAAGGACAACTCCTTCAAATTTGTTCTTCCTTTCTTCTTTTCTCTCCATAGTGTTGATGAGGACAGCAAAGTTCAGTTCAAACAAAGTCATGTTGTATCTCAGTCATTCCCAGAAAACCTGTGTTATAATCAGGTTAAACCTTCTGCTGACTATAACCTACGCAGCTTCACTTACAAGGCACAGAACAGAGGAGAATTATTCATTTGAATGACGCCTTACATTTTTTTGTAACCTATTTCTGTTTATTACTGAGGCTTGCACTGCTGCTTCTAGACATGAAAATTATGACAACAAAGTCAGCATCTTCATTTCAGTAACTATATTCTTCACAGTGATTGAAACACGGTTAATAATACATGATTCTGAACTATAAAAAATTTAACAGCATAGAATCAACACTGATAATATAAACCAAATACAATTCAAACACAATTAATTAAACTAACTTCTTTTTTTACAGTAACTTACAGTTCAATTTACTTAATTTAGTCACAAAAAATGTCAGATCATAATTAAATTTAGATCTTTTTAAAATTATGACTAAATACGAGGAATGGAGTAAACAAGAAAGAAAGCTCTTACTGAGTCCCAAGAAAACAATGCAAAGGCTTGGGTTTATTCAATTATTTGCTTCTCTTTATAACAGCATGATCAAAGTTGAACTCTACAAAACTGACTCTACAGAAACAATATTCTGAATTTTGATTTTTACAGTGACCAAGTGACTTAAATATTAAATTCATAACATTTTTTATTAATTAATCCCCTCTTAGGTCATCTCCTCTATTCCGGAATTCACTCAGGAATTCATTCCCACCAATCACCAATTACGGTGAATACTTAACACACTCTGTTTTAAGCTTTCAAAAGTCAGTCTCGGCATTTCCTTCTTAACACGCTTTCATAAGTGATAGAAAGGTCTGCAGAGCCAAATGTTTGCTTTCCCTCTGCACTCCATTGTCTCTTGTACCAGCACAGCCTCAAAAGAGAAGATGAACTATCTCTGAACTTGAAGAGATGTAGGACGGATCTGAAATGAAAATTAATGAGGTGTCAATAGAAGATAATTTTTTAAAATATGGATATTTAATGGAGAATGTGTTTAATAAACCATTTATGAGATTTTTTGTGTCTATGCTGTTACACATTACATTACAAATATTTTTTTTTGCTAAGATCTGCAGCTCAAAAACAATTATCTGCATTCTGTATGCACTACAATAACCAGCAGAAGTGTATTTTTCTTCAAAGTTCCCACAGAGGCCTGGGGTTTGGTTCTCCCCACCCTTTTCCCTCTGCTTTGCCTTTTTGTATTTTCCCTGTTATGTGCAGAACCAAACTCAAGAAAGGTTAATTCCTTTAAAAATGTTAAGTGCTACCAATCTACTCTTGGCTGGAAAACCACTATAAGAGTTCATACACTGCATCAGCTTACTTGGCAGAAATAATGAGAATATCTGGCACTTACTAAATGTTAAGAATAGGTCAACTTCCTCCTTAAAACAAAAAGCATTGACCCTAAAAGCATTGAAAGAACCACGGATCTGATGGACAGCCTGGAAACCTTTACATTCTTTTTATTTCATCTCTCTCTCTCTCTCTCTTAAGAACCAGCAGATACAGTGTATTAGATTCATACTGCTAAATTCCTACATTTTATAGAGGATTTGGACCACAAGACTTGCTGTTTAGAGTCAGAAACTGCCTCCAGGGAGTATGATAGATCTCTTGTCTGACTGACTCCTGCTCACTTATTAAGCATTACAAGTGCTTACCTTGTAAGAATGATAGCTAAGATCTTTAAAGGTAGCAGTTAAAAAGTACGTTTAAAGCTACTTATACCAGGTACACACACCAATTTCCCAAGTTGTCAAAAGCAGCTCATTTTAGTAACACAAAATTGTATTAAAAAGGGAATAAAAAGGTTGTTGTTTGAAATGAAAACATGTTCTAGATTTTTTTTCCAATCCCATTTTCAAAGAATAAAATGAAGCTTCAATATTCACAATTACACGTCTGTATCCTTTTTGAAAGGGCAGATTTTTGTTGCACTGAAGTCAGCCGGCATTTTTTTAAATTTGATCTCATCAGAATCAGAAGAACTCCAAACTCTGCCTCTCCCTCTCTCCCTCTTCCAGTTCCATTTATTCTGCAAGAACTTTCTGCCTCATACATAGTATTTTTGCATGTATGCAAAATTGCCTCTTAGTTCTTTTAACAAAACAAAGATCATATTTCTGAGATAAGCATAAAGCAACTTTAATGCATGTGCTAACAGGTTAAGTAAGAATCAGCCCAAACTCAGTAGTGAACATCAAATCCTAGATAATGATTAAATAATTCTATTAAATTAGATACTCTTGAATTGTTAGTGGCCTAAAATGATGCTCTTATGAACAATTTTGGGCCATGTTTTCTTACAGAAATTCCCTATCAAGTATCTAACTTGACCATGCTTCAGGAAATGTATGCCTGTATTTCTTGACAAGTCTTAAGGTTTCCCTGCCTGGCTGAGAAACTTTTTCTGTCAATGTTGAAAATGCTCAAAACAATCTTTTTCTAACAGTCCTGACTAGACAAAGGTTACCTGATTTTTCTGTACTAAACCTATTATGCTAACTTTTTGCATCATTCACACCTCCCTTTTTAAAAGCCTTCCAACGCCTGGCCAATACACAATAATGTTCTTGTCAATGTTACTAGATATTCAGAAATACAGACGTTTCACATTCCTTTAGCCCCACAGTCTTCTACTTTAAACAGCTGAGAGATCTCCTCACACTGCCTTATGCAGATGTTAATGCAGTGTCTGAGCTGATGTGCAAAATGGGTCCAGACCCCACCTCACATAAGAGGTGTTACCAGTACCTCTCTCCCAGAAGTCTACTCTTCCACCCTTTCACGCTCCATCCTCCCCTTCTCCTTGAAATATTTGAATTTTTCTTCCTTTTCTATTCAGTACTATCCCTCTTTGTCACTTTATCAGGAAGGTTTTTATCATCTCTAGAGCATGGACTTTAGAACCTTACATGAACACAGGAGCAAGAAATGCATCAACTTTCCAGGGACACAGGTCCCACCTTGTCGTTTGCCCTCATGAGACGTCACCTGGAGCTCTGCTGTCCTCAGCACAAGAAAGATGAGGACCTGTTAGAGCAGGTGCAGAGGAACCCATGAAGATGCTCAGAGGGCTGGGACACCTCTCCTATGAAGGCAGGCTGAGAGAGCTGGAATTGTTCAGCCTGGAGAAGAGAAGACTTTATGGAGACCTCATTGAGGGCTTCTAGTACCTTAAGGGGTCTTACAAAAACAAGGGAGAGGGACATTTTATATAGGCATTTATATAGCCATTTTGTAGGTAGTGACAGGATAAGGGGTAATGGTTTAAAACTGAAAGAGGACATGATTAGATCAGCTATTAGGAAGAAATTTGTTATTCAGAAGGTAGTGAGGCACAGGCACAGGTTGCCCAGAGAAGTTATGGATGCTCAATCCCTAGAAGTGCTCAAGGCCAGGTTGGATGGGGCCCTGAGCCACCTAGTCTAGTGGCAGGTATCCCTGCCTATGGCAGGGGGATTGGAACTTGATGATCTTTAAGGTCCCTTCCAACTCAAACCATTCTATGATTCCCTGTTTTTAAAACTCTCCACTTATATGTTTGAATCACCCTACTGACTTCTTGCCTCCCTATTTGCCCTCCCTGGGGTTGGAGCTTTATTTTTTCTGCTCTTTGTTGGTTGTTACTGATTTGACTTACTAGTTCAAGCACCCTCAAAGATTTTTACAGGTTCTAAATTTGAGATTTACAGTATTTCTTAATTCTGTAACCTGTTTTTGTAGTCTTGGCCCGAATGCAACGGTGCAGGAGACCATGATCAGGCAGAACCTGGCTGACAGATGTGAAGCTCTGCACTACTGTAGCAGTGCCTTCATTTGGTTGTAGAAGTAGGAGAAGGATGAGGAACTCCTGATCACAAACCAAGGTTTACTGCTACTTATCATGGTGATATAATCAATGTGTCAGCTCATGTGTGCTGACAGCTCCTGGTGGTAACCTAGCAACAGTGCAAAATTACAACTAGCTTAATCTTTTAATGAAGTAAGGTATGGTTATAAATACACATTTTCTAATTAAAAGATAAAAAGAGAACATTTATGTAAAAACCACTCATTGATACAACTATAGTAAAAAAAAAACCTCACACCATTAACTGGCATTTATCCTAATAGAACTGTTTTAGCAAAGATCTGAATTTGGATTACAAGATATCATTTCTGTGGAGACTTAACCATCTTTTTATATTTTGGATGACATTTTTTGGTTATTTAGCACAAACATTGAAAACATTTCTTTCTCTTTTGTCTGAGGTTTTATCTTTCCTTTTTTTATCTCTTACTGCCATCAGAAACCAGCATTCCTACACCCTTTTTATATCACAAAACTTCCAGAGGGCTTTTTTTTCAAAATATATGAATCAAATACAGCATGTAGATACATTTTTGTAAAAAGATGGCATCCACATTTCTTGGAAATATTACATTCTCTTTCTCTTTCTTTTGTTCTCCTTTCTTTCTTTGTTCGGCTTTGTTGTATGTGTGTATGCCTGGCTGTGCCTTTCTTTTTTGGGGGTAGCGAACTCCAGGAGCACCCCTGAAAGAAAACTCAGAATCTTGAATACTACTTTAAGTTAGCTTTTAGTGGAGTTGGTCTTCTGTACTGTCCTTCAAACTGACAGCTGAAAATGTATTATGAAACTCCCAATTACCTTTTCCCTCGTCTTTCAAAACTACTTGTGGCAGCATAACAGTTGTGCAAAGAAACTGAGATACTTGTTGTGAAATCAAAGTCAAAATAAGCAGTTGACTAAGCTTTAGAAAATATCACCACCTAGTACAGATTTTCTTGAAGACAGTAGATTTGTCACAGTTTGTATTCCCTCGTGTTTAATACAGCGATGAAAATACACAAAGCATTCCTGTCAGTAACAAACATTCTAAAGCTGAGAAAAACACTAATTGAGAGACTTCAAATTGTCTGGTATAACTTCAGGTATAGATTTGGCAACATAAGCAGTAATGTTATTTTGTAGTTATATTTAGGATGCCCTTAAAACGTCCAGTGAGAATCCATGAGAGATTTACTGTACTATAAACAATTTACCAGGATTCAGAATATTAGTCCTAGCAAGTAAGACTACAATTTGATAAGGACTCACAAACAATAACTGAGAGGAAAATGCAAATAATAATCAAATCTTGTATTTTCTCATTCCCCCACCCAATATTGACTCAATAAATGTCTCAGATATTCTTACCCACAAGCTCTCCATTTTACTGACATGCATGTGAATTGCTTGTTGAATCCTCTCCAGATAGTTAGAGACCAAGGAAGAAGATACTCGAAATTAATCCCAGAGACACAAAGCACACATGAGAGCAGACTACAAGTAACTTAACCTAAAGTTCATCATGCAGCCATGTATTATGCAAGTAGATTAGATAAGAAGAATACATAAAGGAATCACATATTATTGCAATATAAATGTAAGTTTCAGATTTCTTTTGTGGGAGTAAAAAGAGCAGAAGTTGTGCCATCTCAGTTCACAGTTCTTTCTACCAGTATTTCACCAGTTTTAAGAAAGTACTTACGTGAGCCAGTTGGTTCTGGTTAAGCCTGTTTTAAAACTCAAAAAATGAAAAGTCCCAGTTCAACATACTTTTGAAATTTCTTGTCTGTGGTGCTTTCTTGCTGTACTATTTAACTCAGGGTGACTGATGATGTCAGCTTGCATTGTCTGTATGTCACTTGCTCATGTTCCTCTAAATTCCTGTACATTTCTAATGTTTTATCTGTTCCTATACAAACATCCACTAAGATTAACACCATACAGTAGGTTTTCATGTTGATTAGCAGCAAACTCACATTCATTTCAGTTTGTGTACTGCCATTTCCATTAAAAGGACAGAATTAGTGAACTAGATTAATACAAGTTTCTTTGCTAGAGCCAGTGAAAGTCCTTCAAAGGAAATTACTGTTCTTCCAACCTCTTGTCCTTCATTGAAGTGATCAGCAAGTATGTGGGCAATCTGCTTTGCATAACCTACCAGGGCTCTTGAGGGAAACTAATCAGCCATGGCATAAAAAAGGTCCTAGTATAAATAAAAAGGTTCTAAGAGATTGGAAGCAAGTAGTCAGTTGTAGTGGGTAGAGTACTTCTTAAAAAAGGAAGCCAACAGTGGAGATGCAGATGAGCACCTGCTGAGTCCTGTGCTGTTCAAAACATCCAAAACTGGTCTGGAAAAGTAAGGAGTAAGCCTACAGTTTGATGGTGACACAAAAGTTATCAATGTTAAAATATATATATATATAGCTATATTAGTGTTGTTATAACAATATGAAAGTCGTAATTGAGGCAAGAACTAACTGCAGAATGCAGAAGGCCCTTATGAGACAAACTGTAGGATAAATATTATAGAATAATTTAGGTTGGAAAAGACCTTTAAGATCATCAAGTCCAGCCATTAACCTGACACAACTAAACCCACCACTATATCATGTCTCTAAGGGCCACATCTCTACATCTGTTATCTACCTCCAGGGGAGGGGACCCCACCACTTCCCTGGGCAGCCTGTTCCAATGCCTGGCAACCATTTTGTTGAAGAAATTAAGATGGCTGATGAAATCCAAAACAAGTGTTACATGAATAAAAATAACACTAACCTCACACATCATCATGGTTTCTGAAGTCACCCTTTATGAGTAATCTTGAAGCTGTGATAGTAGCATGGTCACACAGTAATTAAGTGCTTGGTGGCAGTCACTAAGGAAGTAAAATATTAAGAACGAGGGAAAGAATGAAAAATCACTTCGAAAACAGAAACACTGAGACCTACTAACTTCATAAACTACCTCTGGGTATTTCTGTGTTCTTATATAAAATGTTCTGGTAGTCAAATTACAAAAGTGACCCCAGAAAAATGGTAACTATCCCATACCATTACCAAATGTGTCAAGGTAATTTTTTCTGTCTTCAGTGAATGCCTTTCTTTTCCCTCTGCCAAGCAATAACTAAATCTCTGTATTTTTGCTGGAAGAACTTCTGCAGAGAAAAATCTGTGACAGGAGTTTGTGTTTATATTTGAGCACTATTTTTTTTTAATGTAGTTTTCTTCAATTTGTACACTCCAACCAGTCCTGAAAAACAGGTCTAATAGCACATCAGAAAAACCATTTCCTTTTTCCCACTAAGGTCAATAAAGTGTTAGCACCTGAGTATTCCCAGCAGACTCTGGCACCAAAATTAACTTTCATCTAATACAGGAGAAGCTTACCTGCTACTACATTGTTAGGTCCCTGCAGTCCAAAACTAACCATGACATATATCATCCTAAATTATGAATATATGCTTGCATCATTAGAAAAAAGAACCTGAAAGATTATGTGTCCTCCTAATTTCAACACCAGCCATACAAATAGTAACGGTATTGTGAAACTTTTTAACTCCACTGGGCATGCTCAAAAAAAACATAGAGGGTCAAGGAGCTGACACCATTTCTGAGGTATCAGAAACTAAAAGATTTAAGAAAGCCTTGAACTTTCTACTAACTTTTGTGCTGTGTTCTTTGTTGAGATTTTTTTACCACAGTCCAATTGTCCTTTAAAAAGTAGATTTCAGTTCTAAAATAAGTGTTAAAAATACCTTTTAGCAATTCCATTTCATTGATTAAAACTGTCAAGAAAAGAAGGAAATGATGAAGTAGGCAAAACACTTGTATCCTAAGCTACATGATAAATTCTAGTATGAACAAACATACCATTCGTACCGCCTCCTACATTATTTAGCTAGTTTAACAAATGTAAATTAAGTACTTGAAGTCAGCAAAATTAACTATAACAGATGAGGCTTACAAATGAGTAATTTTGTACAGCTGCCATTTGCTCAATATTATAAAAGCGCTCTTAATTTGATTTAACACATCTGTAAAGTGACTACATTCTATAGATTTGTCATCTGAATTTGCATTTTTTTCTGCTTACGGGAGGGAAAAAAGAGCCAATTTCACTTTGAAATTCTCATTTATTAGGCTGTTATATAAATGTCTTCTATAGTGCTTTGTGATGCAAGTATCAGCAACATCAGTGAACAGGGTTCTGTGGTAATTAGGGATAAATTAATAGATCTGAATAAAAAAACACTAAGGTTTTGTTTTGTTTTTGTCCCTCTCCCTCCCCCAGTATACTCCTGGTTACTCTTCTGCTGTTGATTTTGAAAACCTAGACAGGTACACACGCTTTTATGATTCGTTTATTAAAGTAGAAAGAATTGCTATCTTGTTTCAGTGATTTAGCACTCATCTATTAGTTTGAGTATAAGCGCTACATCAATTTAAAAATAATGCAATCATGCATGTTAATCTCTTCTGTTGCAGCGGTTCTGTTTCTTACCTGATATAAGTAGAAGTAATTTCACTGGCTTCAGTGAGGTTAATGCAGAGCATTCTTAGCTCCACCATATTCATTATCATTCTGACCATAGAGCATCTTTCCAATCTTAAAAAATAGCTTAATTCTAGCTAAAGAGGTTATAAAAACAAGATATAGAATAAAAGTAGCCTTTTTATATCATCCATGAAATTTTGACCTTAATGCCTTGAAGGACAAAAGGTCTGTAAACATATTATTGAGGTTACTGAAAGACTGTAACGGATCACAAGCATTTTCATAAATCTGTACTGTGTGTACTGTATATCTGAGGAAAGAAAAGCTTCAAAGCATATTCACACACAAATTTCCTAATTCAGTACAGTTATATTTATTTGTTTTCAGTGCCTTAAAATTCATACTGTGCTTATTAATTATTTTAATATGTAATGACTGAATTAGAAGAGGATTTCAACTCCTGTGTGTCACCTAACTTTTGTCACTGCAGTGAGGCAGCTGATACATGACATTGGAGGCATTTAGTACCTGTCTACATAGACAGAAAATCAATTACCATGTGTATTAGTTTGAAAACAAACCAGTGGGAGATCACAAGTCAGAATTATAGTTTAATAGGAAAATTAAAATAAATGCAATCGTACAAGAACACTGACAGAGTCAGGATACAACCTGACACCCTGTTAGTCAGGGTGGTGGTAGCAGTCCAGATGAAGTGGTCCTGTTGAAGCGTTGATCCTGTAGAATGGTCTTGTCTTCACCTGAAGGTCCAGTGGTAGCTCTTATCCTCTGGGAATCAAGTAGGTAAAGGCTACTTGTGCTGTTCCAAACCCCAGATCATATCCAGGTGGGAATGCTTGTCTCCTCCTCCTGGGCAGAGCATCTCACAATGGGGTGATGTGATTCTGTGAGCCATGCAGTGGGTCCTTGATGGCCCATTAAACAGAGATAGCTCCCGGAGGGAGTTATCAGGGGTGAGTCATGGTAGGAGATAACGAGCACAGCCCCACCTGTTTTAACCGCTTGTGAAGATGGTAATAGAATACATATTTTGGTTACATCTTACATTATAACCTAGGATACCATGTTAAAGAATGTTCTGAATAGGTCTCACAATACCCTTTCCAATAAACTATTTATCATTCCATGGAATAACTCACTGATCATATGGCAAGAGACAGGATAAAGCACGGCAATAAAATCTGGTTATTTCACTCTTCATAGTAAAAGATGAAAGAAAGATAGATCTGAGTCTTATCTCCAGTGTAAAAATAAATATTCAGATATGTCATAGAATCTAAGCTTTATTATTGTTGTTGTTGTTGATGTTGCTATTATTATTATATTAATTACTCTATCAATTTTTATATTAATAATTTTTAGACTGTCATCTGGTCTTTCCTATCCCAGGTATTGGGTTCCCTTAGCTAATGGGCAGAAAATCTTCCCTCTCTCTCATTTACTAGAGTCCCTCCACATTCTGTTTGCCTAGCTCTTTCATACAAATTAGAGGAAAATTGTCTTCAAATCTGTGAGAGACTTGAGACACTTAGCATCATGTGATAAAGCTCCTCCTGCTCCTGCCACTTTTGCTGTAGCAAGGAAGCAAAATTTGAAGTTAATCTCAGTAAAATTCTCTAGGTGCTAACAACACAGTCACACATTCTGGTATTATATCATTGTTACACAGCTTTTCGTTTCAGAGATTAGCTCTAGCAAATAAAGAGAATATCTCTTAAAGACTGAGTTTAACCTATGTGAAAAAAGGCCACATTAAAGCTGAACTATGAAACCCAGCTAAATACTTCAAGGTCTTTTCCTTCTAGTCCTTCTGAAAATCTGCTGCCCATGATTGAATATGTGGAAATTTGTGTCACATTCAATCCAAGACTGGCATGTAATTAAAACAAAAACATATTTAAAAAATTACTCTCTTAACTTCTATAAGTTTTTTTCCATTTTTTCTTGTACCATTTTACTATGAAAATATATAAAGATACTTAAGTCCTTTGGATTTTTCCTAAAAAGTCTATGATAGGGTCATAATGCTAACTATAACTCCAGAACATGATAAGTATCTGTTACTTATTCTCATCTGAAAAGTGGTCATGTTGTAAGGCACATACACAGATATGCACAGTCATATTTCTGAATGAATTCATTATTGTGGAGGAAAAGCCAGGTCTAAACACCAACCACTCCACTTAAACAGTAGACAAAGTATTATACAATTTTTTCTAGTGTTCTGAAGTCTCTATACATTTAGAAGATATTTAGATTCTGATCTACAGTCTTCATTTACCACATTACTGCAAAATGGAAGACAAAGTTGTATTTGTTATCGTCAATTGTACATGGCTATAGACAGAAACAGAAGGAGGAAAATAGACAATAGTTGTGTATAGATACAAGGTTCTGTCACACTGAGCTTCATGTTCATTCACTATCAAACAAATGGTTCAAAAAAGACCTATGGAAATGAGAAGATTTATGTTTCCTTCATTAATTATGCATTTTTCTATGCAGTCAGTGTAATAAGTAGGAACAGTTTCTTAATGTTCCTTGAATATTTTTGCACATGATGAATAAGACCCTTTTAAGTCTGGAAACAGTGATAATTATATTTTGTACACTCTGCACTGAATCTGTAATTCTCATTAGACATACAAGCTCTTCCACAGTATTTCAGGTAATGAAGAATAACCAGAGCCATGCTGCATTAAGAGGCTCATTTTTCCATGAAGCAATAAACCATACAACATTTATATTAGTGGCTCTCTGAAACTGCACACAGTAGACATAATAGCAGTTACTGCCATCCATCTTGTGAACAACAGTGACGGGTGTTGCCCAGAGCTCTAAGTAACACAAACATCAAAAAGCTCTCAGTCTCTTAAAAACTGGTTAGAAATCATACAATGGGACATATATTTGATCCTCAAATAATCAATCATTCACATGTATTTCTTCTACTTGCTGAAGAAAGTTATGGAGCAAACATAAAGTATATTTGCTTTGAAGCAGAAATTTGATATAGTTGAAAAGATAATAAAAAGCAGATGAAAAAGTCTAGCAATACCAGAATGTTTGCACAAGCTAAAATCTCATTAGGAATAGGAATATAGACACCTATAGCAGTGAAATTAATATGTTGTGCTTGAATGTTATGAAATGTGGGAAAACGCTGAAGATCTAGGACAAAATCATATGATTGTTTTGGTTTTTTTTTTCCTGTTTAGAATATTTTGATTTTGTTACTGAGGCAAGCATCCAAGTTTGTTTAAATACTTATTGGATGATATAATGTTCTTCTCTTTCTGTCTCCTACCCCTTACATTTTACTGAATTAAATCTTTATGAAAATTAGATTTCTTACATCCAGATTTGTTTACTGATGTGCAACTTTTAACTTCTGTGAAAGTTCATAGTGCTGCAATATTTTCTAAGCAAGCCTTCTTTTCCTGATCTGAAATGTGGGTCCTGTTCCAATCTGGGGAATACAAAATATGTTTCACACCATACCTAATTGTCTGCAAGAATTCAGACACTCTTTCCTGTTTATGCCATTAGAGCTGTATATGTTTATATGGTTTAGCCATAATCCTGAGCTCTACTGTTCTATGCAATACATTGAAAATCAGTTTTAAAAGAAGATAATATCCCCAGAGATATTTTCTTCTAATAGCAAGTATTTAATAAAATATTTATAAAAGACCAAACTAATATAGCCATATCTTTCTAGATAAAATATGCAGGGTTACAAGTCTGCCCTGCCTGCATAGTTCAATGTTCACCAATTTTGCTTCAGTATTCTTTTAGGAATTTCATAGAGAACTAAGCTTCAAATGTAAAACAAAGCCCTCAAGACTATGTTGTATAGCACCCACCCAAACTTGCTATCACAATATACATACTTCATCCCTCATGTAAGGTTGTTCACGAGGAAATCCACTTGGACTTACAATACTTTTTTTTCTCAAAATTCAGCTCAACATTAAAGAGTGGTATCTGCACTATGGCTGATTCCCATTTAGTATTTGATATGCCTGGCAGGACTTTTGAGTGCGGATCAAAACTAAGGGAACTTTTCAACAACTTGGCAGTGATAAGCCTGAAAATTAATACAAATGTGATGTGCCCACTTCATGCTTCAGAGAGATATAAAGTGGTCTCAGCATAAATAAGAAACCCTCAGTGCATAGTAGCTAAGATGCCAGTAGTTAAGTATTTCTCTGCATATCAAAGCATTTATAAAGAGAGTAGCATTATAATACAAAAAAACTGCAGTGTTTGGGTTAAAGTCTGTGATGAATAGAGGTTTACCTACAGTGAGTCTGAAGGACTAATTTTTTTCTTTAAGTATCTGCTAGACAAAGAGAGAGCAATTGAATTATTTTGTAGGGGGTTTTGTCACACCAAACAATAAAAAAATTAATAAAATAGACAAAATACTATATCCTTCATGATCTAAAGAACAAGCCCTATGTTAAACAGTTTTTATTACAAAAATCTATTAGTTTCTTACAAACTAGAACTTGAGTATTTATAATGCATGCAACAAATCTGTCTTGACAACATCAAAATTCCTCAGAGACCTCATTTACAGAAAAACTGCTTTAACTCCCCAGTATGCTATTTATAATCATCTCAATCACTGGTTCATTATAATCTATTTGAATGATCCCATTTTATTTTCAGATAATCTACTCTCATTAAACTCACACACTGTCACAGAAATTGTGATGGCACAGTATTGTCACAGAATCACAGACTGGCTGAAATTAGGAGACCGATGGGGTCCACCTGGTCAAAACCCCTTGCTCAAGCAGGACCACCTAGGTATGATTGCCCAGGACCATGTCCAGATGGCTTTTGAAGATCTCCAGGGGCAGAGACTGCACAACCTGCTGGACAGTCTATGCAAGTGCTCAGTCATGCTCAGAGTAAAAAAATGTTTCCTTTTTTGGAAGTGATGCCCATTAGGAATATCCTGTGCATTTGTAATTTGTGTCCATTACTTGTTGTCCTGTCACTGGGCAGCACTGAAAGAGCTTAACTCTGTCCTCTTTGCATCCTCCTAATCAGGTTATCTAAGTTCCCCTCTGAGGCTTCTCTTCTCCAGTCTAAACTGTTCCAGCTCTCTCAGTCTTTCCTCATATGAAGGATGATCCAACATTTTCATCATTTTTGTTGTCTTTTGTTAGATTCTCTCCAGTATGTCCATGTCTCTCTTGTACTGGGGAGCCAAGAATTGAACACAGAACTCCAAGTGTGGCCTCACCAGTGCCCAGTAGAGGGCAAGGATCACCACTCTCAACCTGCTGACAACACTTTTTTTAATGCAGCCCAAGATATCTCCCACCTTTTTTGTGGTAAGGGTACATTGCTGGCTGATGTGCAGCCTGGTGTCCACCAGTACCCCAGTGTCTTTTCCGTAAAGCTGATTCCCAGCTGCATGTCCTCCAGAATTTATTGGTGCCTGGCATTGTTTCCTACCAGGTGCAGGACTTCAAATTCTTCTGGTTGAAGTACATGAGGTCCCTTTCAGCCCATTTCTCCAGCCTGTCGAGGTCCTGCTGGATGGCAGCATGACCCTCTGGCTTATCATCCTTTAATTCCAGCTCTGTGTCATCAGCTTGGTGACCCAGATGAAGATGTTAAACAGGATTGTACCCAACACTGACCCCTGGATACACCACTAGTAACTGGCCTCCAGCTAGTCTTTGTGCCACCGCTCTCTGGACTCGGACTTTCAGGTAATTTTCAATCACCTCACTCTCTCCTCATCCAGACCATACTTTGACGGCTTGTCTGAGAGCAACAGTGTCAAAGGCCTTACTGAAGTCCAGGTAGTCAATATCTGTTGCTCTCCCCTCATTTACCAGTTGAGTCATTTCATTTTAGAAGTTTATTGAATTGCAACACTCCAGTTGTTAGTGTAGAAACACATAATCACAGTGTGATTATATGCAGGTGCTTTTATTGAAGAGCTCTGGGAATCGGGGTACAGACCCAAATCTGATTCCGACATGGGCTTGGGGTGAAACAGTTTTATACTCTTCCCTTACATAACCACTATAGAATCATAGGTTAATCATTAACTACACATTGTACTATTGTAATCGATCAAGCATGGTATTCAGGTTCTATTGTAATCATTCAGGCATATACTTCAAGCCCCTCTCCCACAATATTCTCATAGTTCTTGTTGATTATATAATATGTAATTTTCGAATAATCATCTTGTACCTATAACACAGTGTAACTGTACTACTTGTACACAGGTGCGGAGTCGCAAGATTTAACAGAAACAATGCTTATTCAAAGCCTGTCTAAGCTACCACAATTTTAAAACATTTTAACCCTATGCTATCACAGTCATGGGAGTCATCCCACCATACCTCTGTGATCTCAAAATATCCATAGCCCTGCAACTGCACACAGATCTTTAACGCAGTGTGTTTGTTCTACCTGTATTAGGGTACAGGCACTTTAGAAAGGCACCTCAGCATGTTGAGTTCCTGGAGAAGGTCTTGGGGATTTCTGTATAATTTTTCCTTGTAGGCACTTCCATGCTTATATGTAAGTGTGGGGGGTGACTTGATTTATGAAATATTAAATTTTCACATGTCACAAGTTATGTGATCTCCATGCAGCTTCATCTCACATTGTTTCATTCAAAATACCAAAACACGCTTAATATTTTATCTGCTTATATGTAACATTACCAAATACACTGCAAAATTATTTCTATTACATTAACACAAACTCTATATCCTTTGCTAAGTTAAATATGAAGCATTATAATTCTACTAAGTTTAAAATCTATTTGTTATTTTAAATGCTCTTAAATCAGTCATAGATGAAAGTTACCCAAGCTTCTCTAGACATTCTCATGCATTTCTAAACCTCTTTTTGTTTATAACACCATTGTGAAGAAAAATTGCCTCAAGGTAATTAAAAGCCTGTGTGTAAGGTTTAGATACCACCAACTTAGGAAGCACTGAGCTAGATCATTGTTAAATCAAAGCAGATCCCCAAAGCTGCTGCTGAACCATAGATGAAGGTTAAACATTTTCCTACCATAATTTTTCTTTGGGCAAATGACAGGTGTCTCCATGCTTAGTGAGAAATTAACAGTATTGATATCTTTGAAGTATCTGTGCCATATATGCTGTGGCAGTTGGCAGATTTTCTGACTCAGACAAGAGGAGACCTATTTAGCAAACATATCAAATTTTCACAGCTTTCACCCTTTGGATGTTCTAGCACAGTTTTGCCAAATATTTCTGCTGTTTCGGTAGTGTTCCTTGCTTCAATAGAGCACAAAGTTATTCTCACAAACACTGCTGGATAGCAGCCCAAGGTGATGACATCCTTAAGAGAGCATGAATGTGCATGAAGGTTGGTAAGAGCTCCCAGAGGCTGCTTGCAGCCCCATTTCATAAATAGACTGCTCAGTATAATCTAGAGATTATTCACTAGAGAAACCTCTAAATCTAAACAATTACAGATTGTTTACCCCCTGGTGCATTTCAGTATATGGGAACAAAATATTTACAGCTGAACACTCAGTACTACATGATTGATGTCCACTTTAAACTCCACTTTAAACGTCACCCACATTCTGTAGTCAGTTTTTCTTTAAGTTAATAGTTCTCAATGAAGTAGGCCCACCTCATCCTCCATATAAACTTTTAAAAGTTAATCCCACCATCATATTTGATCTCTAGTCAGTGTGATTCTCCCCCCCATGCTGACAAAACCTGACTTAAAGGCAACATTAGAAATATCTTGTTACTGGAAGACACTATATCAGAAGGAGCTAGCTCTGTATTCAGAAAGAGGATTGAGAAACTACCTCTAAGCCATATCTTGTGAAATCTCCCATGAAGAGTAATATAAATAGTGGTATTTTTTTCTCCGAATCTGAAGATGCTCACCAGACCTTAGGAGGGAATTTGTGGTGCTCATGCCGTTTGAATCCTACCCACTCCTTCAAAAATAAGTGTATTCTTGTAAGTTTGTAAGCTCCAGTGGCTTAATCAAAATTCTGTTCACCATTGCTATCAATTTCTATTCCTCAAATCAGGAGTACTTAAACCAAAGTTAAAAGCATCAGACCAACACTGGCATATTGTTCTTGAATTCCAGTTAAAAGTTGAGTTGTTTCTCATTTTAAAAATGAATGTACTAATGAAAAATAGACATCTTCTAAACTCTGCTGGAAATTTCTGAGATATAATACTACATATAAAGAGCTTGTAGACACAAGACTTTAATTTCTAAATCATTATCTTTTTAATATTCTTAATTTCTCACAACCTTCTCTCTCAGGCGTGCAAGCTGTCCTTCAGTACTCATCTCTCCATTGTTTACTTCAAACTATTCTTCACTGCATAAAAGAGTCACACAGAACTCTTTTTTAATAATTACTTCACATAAAATCACCAATGCTCCCAGTGCTGTATTGCAGAAGCCATTCAAACTAGACAAAGCATCTGGACCACTCCCAATTAGGAAGGTTCAAGCACGTCACATTTTTTTTGAGAAAAAATGATAGATTTTTGTCCCTAACTTTTCTTTTCCTTTTTTGTTTTTAAAACATTGTTCAACACTAGGCAATTGCAATAAAATTAGGTAAGGTGTCTCAAGCGCAACCTTAATATGGAGAAGGATGGTTGTTCAGTTAGCAACAAACAATAGATTTTAAAGGAACCAATCAGATGCATCCTGAGAATTTGATCTAAAAATTATTTGGATCAAACTTTCCTGCTTGATAAGACTGAAAATATGCTACTGGTTGTTGAAAACTGGTGAAGTATTTAAATATAAATCTATCTTCTAAATAGAAAGAATTAATGAAAATTAAATTAAGAAGTATAGATCAATAATTAGGCTTCAATCTGGAAACTATGCTGAGATATACTACACTATCTTTGTCTTTCTGGCATTTTATCTAGTCTTTGAAATTTCTCTAGCTTTCATCCTTAAATAGTACAGCATGCTACACAGACACACAGTTTTAACAGTCCTTGCTCAGTCAGAAAAAAAACCCCACCCCATGAATTCCAGTTACAATTCCTGCTAGAGAGAACCCGGTGTTGCCACAAGTCCAGGAAGAGCAATATCCTGATTGCTTCCCATAATCTTCCTCTTACTGCTTCAACCTCACTTCCTCACTCTGTCTGCCTCCTATCAGCTCCTCAGCAGGCTGTGGGAAAGATGAACTCCTGCAGAGATTACAGCTCAGTTCAAGGTTTCTGAAGGAGGTCATACTGCCTGCATAATTTCCACTGCTATGCTGAACAGCGAGCATGCTTCCTTCTACCTTCAGAATATTATCTACACGTAAAACCCTATGCATAGCAGAAAGGCAAATTTCCAGATGTCTTTACTAGTGTTACCATTTATACCAATAGTGGGTGTTTGGAAAACAAAAACCTAACACATTTAGATTAGAAAATCATCTTATATAAAAAAAATTCTTTTATTGACTGAAATACAAGTTGAGATAAGACTAATACTGCATGTGAGTACAAAAAGTAAGTATGAAATATTTTAAGCTATCAGATATTTTAATATAGATACACCGTGTTGTCTGTGTATTTTTCACAGAAAAAGAATGCAGATTGTTCCAAAACAGATACAGATTTTTCTGACAATGATCAAGACTTTTTTATAGTTTTATTTAAAATAATCCTTCCAGTTTGTTTTCTTTGTGTGTGTAGTTGCATGGTACAGCTGTTTCATGATGCTTTGAAAAATTATTGATCTTACCTCTGAACTGCAAAATCTGTCATAAGTGAACTTGATTCCCTTATCAAGAATGCATCACTTGAAATGATGCATCATTAGTGGGGAAACAAATTTCTAATGATACAATGTGACTGCCATAACTAGAAAAGAAATATTCTCAGATTTTGTTGAACATATTCATATCTCTGTGGTGGATTTTACAAGATCAAAGAAGCAACAGCAAACATCAAACACAGTTGTTTACAAAATGTTACAGGCACAAGACAGATACTGCATATGTGTTAGTGCTTCAGAAGGTTGTTATGAGTTAGCTAGTTCCATATCGTGTTGCATGGAAGAGGTTTTTCATATTGTTAAAAAAAAGAAAGGAACCAGTAGATCTTCAGAGCTTATGGATGTGTGCGTGTGATTTCAGAGACTGAACTTTTTTTCCCTGGTAGCTTTTTACTTTAAATTTTTAGCAATATTTTAAGCAAGCTTATTTAAATGGCCCATAGAATTCAGTGAATAATACCCATTCTTAGTGATTTTGTCTAAGCTGACCCATTTTAAGGTTTTATATAGTCTATTAAAAACAGACAAACAAACTAGCAATCAAACAAAAAGAAGGGGGGGGAAGGAAATTCCTATTAAGAACAAAAAAACAAAGATCTGATCACAACAATAGTCGACATCTTCAAGGGGTCATAAACCCTCTAATTAAACCTGGTTAGGGAAGGATCTCATAATCTATGCCTCCATTTTTAGCCAAGTGTTGTTTGGGAAAGACTGACTGAGATCTCTGAAGTGGGAAGATAGAGAAAGCACAGTAGTGACTGCAATGGGCTCATAGGAGAAGTGTGTAGGTACACACAAAAACAAAGAACCTTTCTTGCTAGAGAAATAGCCCTCGAAGTTGCTGCTGTGGTACTATCTCTTCCTAGATTTAGAAGGCAGGATAGTAACATAAACAAATAAGCAATCTAAGAACTAAACCAAACAAAAAAACCTGCCAGCACTAACAGAGGACCCAAAATGCAACGCTGCAGAGAAGGGTATTTAGTGAACAAGCTACAAAAGGCTTCATTTTACTCTACTGGGAAAAGAGGATAAAGATTCTAAAGCAAATATTGACATGTACTGAAGAGAATATGAGAGAACCAGGCATCGCTTATCCTAAGAAGTTTTAGACGCAGCATAACAGTTTGTTAGTTATTATCATAATGCAACAATAGCTACAAAATAACCTTGTCAACCTTGTCATTTCAATTTTTAATGCATATGGTTTCTTTTCCTGGATATGTCAGTGAATTCTTCTCTCCATAACATATTGCCATAGGCTAAAAGCACATAAAAGAGGTCTGTCAAAGATGTGTCACATGTAATAACATTATACCGTAAACAACAATGTCCTTGGTTGCTTTTAAAGTTCTACATTTCAAAGGTGTTGCCGCACCTGAAATACTCCATCTCAGACTCAGCTGGAAGTATATGGTGTTTGTTCCCACCTTTAGTGAAAAACAGTGCATAGAAAATGACCTTCCCAAGGTCTGGATAACATCCAAATTATGCTGGAAGAAAGGTGAAGGGGAGGAAAAATAAAACCTGCTGGCCATCCCTGTTCACTCAGGGATTTGTTTTTATCTCCAGGTTTTAGAGGGGCAGATGCTCGTTTAACAATGCAGGTAGTCAATGTTGAGACCAGTGTTGAAGCTGGGAGGATGATAAGCAGCTAAAGCACATCCCAAAATATCTTTTGGAAGTGATCAGGACTTCCAGCACTTTGGGTGGCATTACCTCTACCTCAGTGCAACAAGTTGCTCTTTTCCATGCTCCCTTACAGTTGTGTTTCTTTAGGTTTATTGCTCATCTGGCCATCTTACCTCCTCCTCCTCTGTCCTCTTCAACTCTTCAGCTTATTCTTTGTTATAAAAAATCACCAAAATTAGGTTGGTCTTTGCTGAAGAGCCATCTGCATTCTGCTTTTGTATTAAGCACCCTTTTTCACTTCACTGTTTCTATTTAGCTCTAAATGTTGGAAGCCAACTAATACTGTGTGGCTTTAAAGCATCACACAGACAAAAATATACAAACAGCTTGCTTGAATACTAATTTCAGTATGTCATACATGCATGCCAGCATAATTTGTGGAGCAATGAGTATTTCCAACTTTACTCAAGTTTTAATTTAAAAATTTAAATAATGTAAGTATGAAGGATTTCTATCCTGTATATCAACTAAGATTATCTCAAATGGGGTGACATCAGACCTGTCACTAGTGAGGTTCGGCAAACCCTGTGCTCTTCAACATCTTCATAAATGACCTGGATGCAGGACTGGAAGGGATACTAGATCAAATGCACAGATGATACAGAACTGGGAGTGCTGTAGATTCCTTCGAAGGCAGAAAGCACCTGCAGAGAGACCTTGACAAATTAGAGGACTGTGCAATCATCAACCATATGAAGTTCAACAAGGGAAGGTGCTGGATTCTGCACCTGGGATGAGGCAACCCTGGATCTACAGACAGACTGGGGAATGAGAGGCTGAAGAGCAGTGCTGTGGAATGGGACCTGGGGGTCCTGGTCAACGACAAGTTGAACATGAGTCAGCAGTGCCCTGGAAGCCAGGAGGGCCAAGCGTGTCCTGGGGGGCATCAGGCACAGCATCACCAGCCGGGCAAGGGAGGGGATTGTCCCCTCTGCTCTGCACTGTAGCGGCCTCACCTCGAGTGCTGGGGGCAGTTTTGGCTGCCATGGTATAAGACATTAAGCTATTGGAGAGTGTCCAAAGGAGGGCAACAAAGACAGTGAAGGATCTTGAAGGGAAGCCGAATGAGGAGCGGCTGTGGTCACTTGGTTCATCTTGTAGAAGAGGAGACTGAGGGGAGACCTCATTGCAGTTACAACTTCCTATTGAGGGGAAGAGGAAGGGCAGGCATGTTAAATTAATTGGAATGAATATTAAAAAAAATATTCTTCCCCCAGAGGGTGATTGGGCACTGGAACAGGCTCCCCGGGGAAGTGGTCACAGCACCAAGCCTGACAGAGTTCAAGAAGTGTTTGGACAATACCCTCAGGCACATGGTGTGACTCTTGGGGATGGTGCTGTGTAGCGCTAAGCGTTGGATTCCATATTCCTTGAGGGTCCCTTCCAAATCAGCTTGTTCTGTGATTCTGTGATAAAAGCTTCACCAAAATTGCCAAAGACAGGGGAAAAAAAAAAAGGCAGGGAATGATAGAAAGAAAAAAAAGATAAGAAAAGAAAAGAAATCAGCTATTCACAGCATCAGTGGAATGAAGAAGTTCCAGTTCATTGGAACTTCATGTTCTTCATGCTTCAAGGGCTTTTGGAATAACAAAAAATTGTGCATGCTTCCTTTGCCAAACCAAGTTGAAAAGACAGATGCTATCCTAACTTACAACCAGGGAGTCTGGCTGCCCATTCCAGTGGCATACTCTGGCCAGTTAAAAGCTGTTATCTTTAGAAGTGAGAAGCAATAACACAAGCATGAGTCTAGTGCTGATTCTGACTGCAAATTCTGTATTTTCTGTCTGAAAAGACACACTATTTTGAGCACAAAGGAATGCTTCATTGGTGACATTCTGCAGGGTGCATTTAGAATAAATCATGGTTTTAAAGAGTGACTGATATCATTGCTTGGCCTAGAGAGTAGAAGGATAGATCTAATTCCCTTTGAAATTAATGGAAAGGCTTATATTGATGCAATTGTGTTGGGGACAGCATTAACTCTGGAATTTTTATTTTCTTTATAATAGAAAACCAAATTCAGCAGTCTTCCTTAGCACATTCCTATTGAACCATCACATGGGCACATTTTACCTTTTTTTAATACTTGACCTTTATATTAAATGTTAAATAGTTCTTATAATTTTAGCCTTACCATTCACAGAGACACGTTCACAGACACTTTACAAATGTTTTTTCAGCTCACTTACCCCTCTTTGAAAAGGCAGACAGTAAAAAAGGTGCACTTCTAACTTTCCTCTACTGGTTAGATGGAGGAAGGTATTTTTCTTCTTCCTCCCACTTGTGTACTACTTTGTTTATAAACAATAGTTAATATTTGTCTGACACTTTTAAAGTTTAAAAAGAAACTTCCTTGAGAATGCTCTTAATGGGAATCTTCCTAGTAAAGATTCTTCTGTCACAACAGTTCAGTAGTGATACCTGAAACTACTTTTAAAACAGCTAGCTTGAACATTGTAAGGAGTACAGCTATTTAAACCCAGAACTGAAAAAACCAAGCAAGACATCCCCAAAAAGCTGGATTAGACTACCATTAAACACTGCTGTCTAAAGTGTTTCATCCAATGGTTCACATGTGTATTGCAGTCACACTGGTGGATAGAGCACAGAAGAGCTCCTGTATTACTTGCAGATATAAAGATTTATTCTCTGTATTTTTGCTTAAAACTTGATTGAGTTTCTTCCACCTCCACTGCTACACCCATCTCAATTGTTCTTATTTGTCATGGACTGTGCAGGTTAACAAGCTTGTCACTTGTACTGGCATTTAAATTGCTGTTTTCATCTCCCTCCTCCTGTTTAATAATCTTCTCTCTTTTTTTGATAGGACCTGACATTTCTCTGACTTCTCCTTCCTACATTTACAGAAATGCTTCCGGAATAAAAGTAAATAAATCAAAATTAACGATGACATGAATGTGACAGCTTCCAAAATTTACAACTATTGTTTTCCATTTCCTTCTATTACTCTAATAACAGATAACAGTTTGACATGGACATGGAAACAATGTGCTTCAAAACAGCAGTGGAGTTAGCCAGGGAGTCAGCAAGTTTGTTGAAAATCTTTTAGGCAGCAGCAGTAATCATTTCAAAGCTGTAAGACAATGTCTGAACCTGAAAAGAAATTAAAGGTTGCACCTTCAGGCCTCTCTAAAGATCTATAAATCAGATGCAATTCACTTGTCTTCTTGCTAGAAACATGAGAATTGATGAGCAATAAGATTAGTGAAAACAAACTGCCACCACACTGCCTACCAGGAAAAATGCTCAGAAAATGCACTTGCACAAAATCTTTAGCTTAATTCACCTTCTACTGTGACTATGCTGAGGAATCTGCATTTCAGTCATTTGCACTTTCACTCACTGCAGTCATTTTAACCACAAAGCCAGACATCCTGAGTGTGTCAGGAAAAAAAAAACAAACAAACAAAAAACCCACAAAGCAAGTATTCACTTATGGGGAAAGTCCTCCTGATGCCCCTACTAACTTTTAGTCAGCTGCCATTCATATCAACAGTGACAGGATTAGTAACCTGTCCAGCAGGATAGGTCAGCTCAGAAGAGCCAGCTCACTGAGAAATAAAGAGACCAATGATGAGAGGTGACTCTGTCTAGTCAGAGCTTTTGTTGCTAGTCCTTATTAGCATCCATTCATTCTATAGGTACATAATTAACTCTGAGAAGCATTAAGAACCAAGGCTATAACATGTTGAGAAAAAGACTGCAAAGATATAAAGGGTATGTTCCTCCATTGCTCAGAGTGAATTTTCCCTCACTTCCCACCATGATATTTTATATCACACAGTTCGACCAGTTTGTCCACATACATCTCAAACTTGGGACATGAGCGTGGTTTACTAGGACAGCTGTTGACACTAATTTCACAAAGGTAATTCTGCTGTTATGTCTTGCTATCACCTGCCCAGTATTTCTCACACTGTTTTGTTTTTAAAGGTTTCCTCCATATCCAATACCAAAACTCTCTGATGAATGACTGAAACCTTTCCAGTGCTGTTATTAAAGGCAGAGTATTCTGTAGAATCCTCAGACTTTTAAATGTGTGGTCTCAGCCTCATGACACAGGTACTCAACTTGTTTCAGATACCCTTCACTAGCAGGTTTGTGGAAGTTATAATAGGAACAGAGAAAATTTATAAATGTTGCTGGTTTTGCAGTTCACAGGAATATTCTAAATACGAAATAATATTTCACTATGGCACTGAGGATGGCACTGGTTTAATACTCATAGAAGCCAGAGATAAATCAGAGGTACAAGCAAACAAAACAAAAATAATTACAGTTCTAAAGACAAATTATCTAAGCCAAATACCTGAGAGACTCAAAGAGAGTCCAGGACTAAGCACCACAGGAGGCAATCCTGTACTAAGTGGATACGTGAATTAGATCATGAGCCAGGGTTACCCCTTTCATGTAAGATATACAAATTTAACCCCAATCCCAAACTATTTAGTCATTATTTAAATAAAACTAAAGCATTACTTCTGAATTCTGAAAGTCTTCAAAACAAACCATGATTTATGGGAAATACATCTTGAGGTTAAAATTTCTTGCAGAACCTCGAAATTGTAATTCAGCAATTTTAATCTGGTTTTCACTTTAGCCAGGATTTTCCCACCAAGCATTCAGGCTTGGGGATCTGGTTTATAGGTAGTTATGGTGGTGCTAGATTGGTGGCTGGACTAGATGAAGTTGAAGGTCTCTTTCTGGCCGTGATAATTCCGTGGTTCTGTGATTCTTTCAGACAAGTGAGTGTTGAAGCTGTACCTCCTTGCAGCATTAGCTCCAACGACTTTGATTTCTTTGGAGTTTGTCTGGTTTTATTCTTTTTGTTTTGTTGGGGTATTCTTGCTTTAATTCAGGTGTGCCAGTGTGCTACAGCACAGGGAGAGGCAAGAGCTAGCTGCTTCCTCCAAGCTGGGATCTGGGACCTCAGGTCAGGCTGTGCTGACAGGACAGCAGAGCTGACTGTGAGTGAGAGGCTCTCTCTACAGTCCTAGATGTGACAAAATATTGGTCCAGCATCCAAACAGGGAGCCCAGCCAGGAGCAAAGAGAGGTAGGACCAAATAGAGGATGGTATTCAGCTATTCTAAGAGGAAGGTCAGGCCTGAGACTGGAGGTGACGTGGCCACCAGCAGGGTGTGGGGAGGCCTCCGGGCCGGCTGATCAGAGCCATCAACTTTAGTGTCCTCAGGGCCCTGGTATAACTGTTGAATTGCCAAATCCTGAGAGCACAGAATAAGCTGAGTTACAAGGGACCCACAAGGAACTTCAAGTCCAAATCCTGGCCCTGCACAGGACCATCCCTAAGAGTCTGAGGCACGTCCCATGTGCCTGAGAGTATCATCCAAACCCTTCTTGCACTCAGACAGGCTTGGTGCATTGATCACTTCCCTGGGAAACCTGTTCCAGTGCCCAATCACCCTCTAGGGCAAGAACCTTTACCTAATATGCAGCCTAAACCTCCCCTGACACAAAGTTAGGCCATTCTCTTGGGTCCTGTGACTGGTCACCACAGAGAAGAGAATAGTGTCTGCCCCTCCTCTTCCCCTCACCAGGAAGTTGCAGACTGCAATGAGGTCTCCCCTCAGTGTCCGCCAGGCTGAACAGACCAAGTGACCTCAGCTGCTCCTCGTACGGCTTCCTCTCAAGGCCCCTCACCATTTTTGTTGCTCTCCTTTGGACACTCTCTAATAGTTTAACATCTTTTTGTGCTCAAATCAGCTCTCTGTAGGCTGAGTAATGCACTGCACTTCTGAAAATTGGGAATATGTACCTTCTACCACAGTTGGATTTGTTATGAGGCTATTAAGATTTTAGTCTTTCACTTCAAATCCTTGTCAAATGCTGACCTTTGTAAAATAACTTACACTGAAAGAAAGCCATCTATACCAAACTTGACTTAGAGGTGTCTCTATTTTTATTATTTGGTGAACTTTTCCTGAATTATCCAAGCATTCCCAATAGCTCAATTACTAATTTTTCAAGGTAAGTTGTAGCTTTTTTCAATTCAACTGGACTGTGAGTTATGTGTGATTTTAATAAAAGCCTGACCTTTGTTGCTGAAACATCTAATCTTTCAAGACGATTCAGGATTTTTAATGTAATTGAAACACTATGGAGATAGCTAAAATCAGCTGCTGTTCCATAGGCTCAATTTCTCCATTATTTATTACATCCTTTGCATCCTTACAAGTCTAAGCTTACCTATAGAGTTTGATGAGAGTTCATCTGAAATGAGAAGGCTTCTGGCTAAGCAGAGCTGGGTTTTTTGTTGTAGGAATCTGTTGCTTCATGTACTACAGCATTGCTGCAATTTGTTCCCAAGGCTTCTATTATCTCATTTTGGATAAGAAGACATGTGAATTTTCTTCAATTCATTCTCAGGTACCTTAAGATATACACATTTTCCAGGTGCAGTGCACATACTGCTGAAAAAAGATGCGGTCATCTTTGACATACAAGAATATATTTTCCAACTTTCTCAAAATACAAATGTGTGACTGGGAGGGTTATCCTTAATCATCAGATCTAGTAATTTGTTTCTTCAGAATGTTTATCTATAGAATTATTAATTTAAAAATCTTAGCTTGAAAGCCAATCTTCTTGTTTGGCTGTTTTTTTCATTCTTATTGCTTCTAGTACTTCCATAGAAGAAGATGAAACCATAAAACTGTCCTAAGAACATGATGGCTCTTTTTAGCTTATCTTTATTCCTGGCTAGTTTATATCCATTTATATATCATTTATACTTCTCTGTTTGCACTGTTTATCTCTGGATTTCTATGATTACAATTTTCCTTTTTCAGTGCATTTTGTACCAGTAGTTTCAACTTTGTCACTAGTCACATTAAATTTCCTCTTTCATGTGATGTCAGTATGAAGAGGCTTTCCTGTGATGAGGTTTGTATCAGAAATTCTTCTTGGTACAAAAATCTTCATGCAAAAGGCACTGCATTTTTATTATTACTCTATTCAAATTTCCTAGTACTACTAATCCTTATTAAAATTTATCTTCTTTCAGTTATTCCATTCCTTAATGTCATGTGATTCTTTCTGCATTACATTCTGTACAGTAATATTTCAGCACAAAGTTTGTTTGGTTAATATAATGCATATTACTTTCTACTTCCAGAATAATTTTGCCATTCTCCCCTTCCTTTTTTTCTTTTTCTTTCTTTTATTTTTTTCCCCAAAAGAATCACAAGTGCTGGCATGATGCCCTGCTGGTACGTTACTGAGATTCTCTACTTTGTGTTTTTCCAGCTAGGAGAGTCTGTCTTCTGGAACAACTTATCTGTTAAAAGTACTTCATACCCCAATAACATTAAAAACAAAGTACACTACTAAGATAGAGAATAATGGAGTCATTAAATCTGCAGGTATCTCAGCACTTGTCATTGTTTTCTGAATTTAAAATGCACAGACTTTAGTGTTGGCGGTTAACAAATACTATTGAATTCTGGAACTTCATTGCAGTGGATGGTGTGGTAGAGCTAGGACTTACCTCTGTGCAAGCTGAAAGATGAATGCTGTCTGCAATATATATTTAGCAAAAAGTACTGGTTGGTGATTGACACATATATGACTGGAATTCTTCTGCAAACAAGCCCTGTCAAGTGTTGTTTTCCCTTTATTATCGACAGTATTCCCCTATGGAATACACTGACTGTTTGTATTAGCCAAGAGGAAAAGTACCTTTATACATCATTATGAAATACCTTGTATCACAGTCTTGTGCACATGTATCATCTCTGGCTGGCAGCATTTTTATTGTCAGAATAGAAGCAGAGCTGTAAGAATTGCTCCTGGCACTCTGCCCTCCTTCCTCCAGCATTAGGCAGAAACATGAACTTTAGATATGTGTTATCATTCCAGAAGGGGCAAGTTCTTCCAACCACTTTCCATTAGCACAGATGCATGTGATACACTTCATGTCACAAGAGGCTCTACTCATCAAGGTAGGTGGTCAACTGCCTGCTGACTTGGGTGAAGCTATTTAAAGATTTATGCTGGCCTGCATCTTTATTAGTGGGAAGTTTTCATCTGATCCCTGGATGTTGCCAACCTGCTGCCTGCACTAGGTAGTGTGTCGTTGAAAGTCAGTCCCCTCATTATCCCATACAGCTGGTATCTCTAATTCTCTGCAGAGATTTTCTTTAATCTAGTTCACTGTGTCCCACTGTGAATATTAACTGAACACCTAGCAGAGTAACCATTACTAAAAATAAGCTATTGCCACTAAATTCTATGTGGGATTTGCAAAAATTCCTTTTACAGTTTCCAGAGGGAAATTGCTGATTTATGACAGTAATTAAAATTACAAGCTTAATTTAAGCCAGCCAGCTAAGGCAGTGGTTAGGATAAAGAGAAAAGAATTAACCTCACTATAAAATAGGTGTATAAAGCAGGTGGGATATATATGCTGCCAGAGCTGACTGCACTGAGCTCAGAAAGAGGCATGACTTAGTCTGGATACCTAATTTTTGAACAGCTAAAACTAGGGTAAGCCCTAGACAATATTTACATATTTAAAATTCAGTATGTATTAGTTGCATGGTGTTACTGTGACTTTACAAGATGGAATTTATATTTCTGTGCATACAGCTCAGTGTGTGTATATCTGATGCTTAGGCAGCAGCATAGGCACCAGATATTGCAGACTTTGTGTGTGTGTTTGCGGTGATAAAGCCTGCATTTCTTACGTGATTGGTATCGATCACCCATCGATTTTCTGGCACACCTTCCAATCAGATTCTTATATTAAATAGGAACAAAAAGCTGAAAGTGATTTCACAGATAAAAGAGCATTTCTTTCCGTTGTACACAATCCAGGTAAGAAAAATATCAAACATAAACCGTAAAATCCGTCAGCTATTTTCTCCCACCATGCCTGTAGGAAAGCTAGCTTAAAGCTTTTTTCCTTTCATAATTGGAACATCCTTTTTATTTACAGCTTAAGATTTTTTAAAATCAACAATTTCTTCCTACTTTTATGTCACCATTGACCTAGAGAATATTTATTCTCCTTCTTTGTCATTTATCTCTCACTCCAAATTTTTCTATAAAGAATAAGTATATATCTTTGGAGCACTGTTTTTTATTGGCTAACAAAACTGAGATATTCCTATATGTATTGGCATAGGTTTTTGTACCTCCTGAACTGGACTTATCATACACATGGTATTTAAAATACTATTTTATCAGTACTAAGCAGAGTGGCAGTAGTTTTTTTTTCCCTCTGTCTTGTAGAAATACTGAATACAGGTGCAATTGTATATGGCTAAAATGAAATTTATAGATCTGTTTTGTATGTTTGTGGTTTTGTCACTTATATCATACCTTTAGAAAACAATAGCTATTCCAGCTGACAAAAAGAAATTAATTAGATTTTAACAAGTTATTTATTTGGACTTGTCAGGAGGCTTATACTAATTGTAAGAATATAAAGGAAATAGATATATAATGGTTTATCCTTAACATAAGATGGCATATCATTAACATTCTTGTGCTTTTGGAGTATGTGTAAATGAAGTAGTAAATATTTTTGATAATAAGTGCTTTCATAAAAAGTTCAGGAATTTAAGCAGTATTGGTGCTAACATTAACCTATCTGTAAGGTCAGACTGTGATAATAATATGTTCCATGACCCCATTCCTGATGGTACTGAAGGGATGAAACATATTACTTAACCAAAAGCCTACAGTCCCCTAAAAAAACATAGGTAATCAGGTGTTTATTTAGCAGAATGTACTTAACAAAGTGATAAGTGTTTAAGTGTCCTATCTTTGCATTATGTTCAACAAATAAACAAGGAGGTTGGAAAGTGAAGAGAGCACGTGACAACAAAAAAACAAATACGTACAATCAGCCATACTCTCTTGGTAAGAATGGGCTCTTTTATTTACTTCACTGCTATACTTCTTGGTTCTTATTTGCACCTCATCTCTGGATGCATGCCCTGTCTCCCAGCTTTCTGTAGCTGATGGTTTCAGGCTATGTTGTTCACAGCCTCCTTATTTCCACTGCTCTCCCTTGCAAATTGTGTCCATGTTCTTTCTCTTGCTTTCCTCTTCCCTCACCCATTGCCCAAAAGTACTTTCCAACTTTGTTGTTCTCTTCCCCTCCTTATCACGAATCCAGCTGTTTCCATTGAGAGCAGTGTAGTCGAGCAAAAATGTTCTGGGTCTCAATGAGATATCAGAGTATGATGCTAATTTTTCACATTTTCCTTAATTTTTATGGAGCACATTTCCTATGACAAATGTTGACTTAACATATGTGTATGGATACTCCTTTCTAGCTCCTGGAGCCAGAGAATTATTTTGAAAAGCATTAAACAGCTATCTTTGTCTGGGATTTTATTACTATTGTATTTAACTCCTGAAGGAAAGATAAACAGAAATTGACCTTCCATATTTACAGTGACGGGGTTTTATATTTCAAATGAGACTTATTTTTTTTCCCTGTAGATCTTTTCTACTATTTTTGTGACTTAGTCAGTCATTTTACCCCCTAAGCAGAAATGCCTGTGAGGCTGTTTCACACAAAGGGATTTGGCTTGTTCTCTGAATTCACAGTGTAGCCCTGAACAGCAGTAGTTATTCGTTGGGGTTTTTTCCCCCCTCTATGTTCCAATCATTTTATTGTTAGTGAGTTTCAAAAATAAACATGTTTTATCCCCTTGAGCAACTCACAATATGCAGCTGAATTGAATAATATATTGTTTTCAACTTGTTATACATGTGCCAATTTAAATTTTCAGGAACACAACTGCTCAGGAATATGCAGGATTAGATATCTATGTATCTTTCAATAAAGTGTAATCAGATTTCTTTTGGTCCTGAATCATTGTTAAAAAAAAAGATGTGTGGATACTAGTGAGCATGCTTGCTTCAAGAATACTGCATTTCTACATGCTCAGAATAATTTTATATTCATTTTGATTAGAGCAAACTGCTTACTCTCAAGAGGCTGACAAACACTAAAGATTTCCACTTTAGTGGTTTACAATGACATCAAAGTGGCCTTAGATCTTTGCAAAGATCTGTTTCCTTGGTAACATGAAGCAAACTGTTCATTTCAGAGGTGCCTATAGAGAGAAACAGATTTATTTTCATGTTAAATATCAAAACTTAATGTGGATAATGACATTGTATAAAATATATTACCGAGTTTAAAAGATATTCAATCTTCAAATAAATGATACAAATGGCCACACTGGAATATCAATAATTTCTAATTATATTTAGATAATATTATTTGTTGGAAGTCAAAGGACGATATGTTTTCATGCTTATGAAATGAATTTTACTTTAATGTAATTAAATAAATATGGTATTTTCTTTAAGGGCAAACAACAAAACCAGAATAATGACTGTTAAAAAAGCACACGTATTAAGAAATATTTCATGGAAAAGTATTCCCCAACAAGTAAATTTTAAGGAGTTCGCAAGTACTGTTTTGTTAACAATGAATGATTTCTCTGTCAGGAGTACCTTTCTCTGCTAAACACAAGCTTTATGCACACAGAATTGCAATGAAAAATAGCTCAAGTTTCATACAATCAATAAATGATTAAAACTCCCCATCCTGCCTCCCTTTATTTATTAGACTCTTTCGCTGTATCTTAACTAAGGACCTGAACAGGACATACATCTGAGCATGAGCTTAGCTTTGAAGTGGCAGACATTTGTATGGAAGCCATCTGAGTCTAAGAAAGAAAGACTTGAGGAACAGAGGCAAAACTTACAAATTCTCGTGAACACCATGAAGCCGTTAACAGCTGAAATTATCACACATGTCTACATGCAAATGAGTACTCTTTTTTCTGACATATCATCTAAACATCTTGAGGAACAGAGGCAAAACTTACAAATTCTCGTGAACACCATGAAGCCGTTAACAGCTGAAATTATCACACATGTCTACATGCAAATGAGTACTCTTTTTTCTGACATATCATCTAAACATCTGTCAGAACATCTCCACAAAACAAACTAACTAACACTCCAGTTATGATCAATAATCACTCTGCTCAGGGGCTCATTAGAGATGGGAAAACAACTATCTCCTTTTTGTCTTGATGGAAAGGGAAGAAATGTGCGGTAGGGGTTGGACAGAACAACAAGAGGAGTGGTGAAAAAGAAATTCAGGAGGACCCAGAGAAACTTTATGGAGAAACGTGAGGACCTCTCTTGGGAGAAAGCAGGGATGTGCTTTTATAATCAAGGAGGCAGTATACTACAAAGCCCAAGTGTAATTTATGGGTGCTGAATAAAACTCCTGCAAAGAATTCAGCCCTGACCATCTTCCTAGACACTACTCCCATAAATTATTGTAAATTATGCTGGTGTAGGTCTTCCAGGGAAACTGGGATTATCCAAATGAGCCCTTTTTGTAACAGCAACATATTGTCAGTCTTTTTTTTACCATTTCCTTGCAAGTCAGGCTGTGAGGACTCACAATAATCTAATGCTTCAAATAATTTAAAGGTGCATTTAGTTTGCAGAACATATCCAGTCTTCTTCAAGAGTAGATTGGAAGAGGCAGCCCAGCAACCTGCCGGATAACCAAACAAAAGAATTGTACCTGATCTCTGACAGGGCATCATGCTCAACACTAAAATGTGCAAGAAGGTACTTCTTCTAAACAGTAAACATTTTTAACAGCAACTGTGCAGTGCTATATGGGCTAATAGTATGCTATTCTGCAAATTAATTGACAGAGTGGAGATACGAAACCCCATTTACAGGGAGAAATTAGAGAACAGTAACTTTTTTTTCTTCCACTGGATTCCATGCCACTATTCTAGATAAAGTCAAGAGCTCCTGTGAAAACTGAAGCCCTTTTCCCTGAAGCATTGCGTTGAAAATACACTCATGTTCTTGGGTACTTCTGGTCTGGATTCTTCTTCTGGGTCAGAGGAACTGAGGGTGGTAGTATTTGTTTTTCTATACTATAGTTGAAAGATTTAAAAATGAATAATCAGTGTGGTCCAGTCTGGCATCATGGTTATAACATACAAGCTAATTAAGTTCCCATTGTAACATCATTATTACAGTTGGTAGGTTTTGTTAAATTATTTGTTTACTATTTGCTTTTGTTGGAGCAATTTAATTTGGCTACTCATTTGGCCATCAGCTGGCCAAAATATCTATCAGATAATCTATTCTCTGTTGTTCTCAGCTTTGAACCCATAGAAGCATAGACTGTAATTAAGCACTGCAGCTGTGAACAATCAGCACCAAAAGGTGACAGGTTATTCAGCCCATGGAGCATAAGCAGCATAGTGCACCAGGAATAGTCTTCCAGCAGGAAAGATCTAACACTTTCAGAGAAGGTTTACATCACCAAAAAGGTGATACATGCTGTTAAGAGGAATCATCAAGGTGTAACCTGAGGTGCTATGGATAACACGGATGTGAGGAGGAGTTACCTCATCTTACAGCTTGGAAAAACATTAAACGTAACAGAACACTAGTGTCAAGCCAAAGTAACAGTGGAAAAATGACAATAACCAGTCTTCACATTTCATAAGAGCTCTTCTGGCAGATGGCCCTTGAGGCATTAATTTAAAGTAGGGCTACTTTTTGACAAGTATTTCTATTTTTACCATCTTCTGTTTCTTGCACTCAGAAGAAAACCGCACATGACAACTTGCAAATTGTAAAACCAAGACTCCTGGAACTTTTGCCCATTCCAGAAACTTCAGCAAGGAACAATCAACGTCAATTATTTACATGTGGTGCTAGTGCTATCAATTTGTTTAAACTCTTGTAAAGGGACAGAGATGACAAAAACTACTGTGATATGAATCTTGGTGCTCAGCACGTGGCCTCCATGCAGCTCCTCTTGCTTTAGAGTTCAAACAATTTCCTTCTACAGGATTTTTATCTAGCAATTGACACGTGAATGTTACTTTCCAGTAGTTTTGTACACTAGACAGGAACCAGAACGGTATAAGGCTTCCAAGCTAAGTGGGAGTGAAAGGGGAGATTTCCACTCCTTGGGTGACTGCGGTGAGGAGAGAGACCTTCCTGATGAGCTGAACAAAGACAGTATGGAACCTCTGCAGTGGTATGGAGTAGTTTCCTGGCAGCTCAGGACGCAATTTGGCAATAGACTCTATCACCACAGAGTTAACTGCCTCCAGCAAGGACCTGGATTACCAGTCATAGCTATAAAAATGAATGTGCAGTCTCCTGAACTTACAACTTTGTGTATCCAGGAGAAAAGAAATATTTCATATGACGTGACAACAGCAATGGTGATGGCAGTGAAAAAAACACCTATAAGTAATAAGAAAGCTAAATTTCTATAATAATCTTTCAAAGATGTTTTCCTTCCATGTTTACCAAGTAACAGAAAGTTGCAATACTTTTTCCTCTCCACAAGTAAAGACAGCTTTTCATGGAAGGCACCTTTTCTGGTGTGAAAAGAACATGAAAAAGTTTGGAGGATGAAGAAACCGTAACAAAATAATTTGGAGCTGTACAAGATTTTGTAATCATTTAACAAATGTGATTAAAGTTGGTAAAGCCACAACTTTACAAAACGAGGATTTAAAGTTCATTTCTATAGCTCAGAAAAAACTTTTAGTGTTTTTGTGTGCAAATAAGAGTTAAACACAGGAAAGCTTTTTAAAAATAATAAAATCCATGAATAATGCAGATGTATTTTTACTGATCACTAGAGGGAAAATAATTCAGTCCAAAAGAGGTAACAAAATTAAATAATAACAAAATGTAATAGAGCATTAAAAAGACAGAACTATTTAATTATGGAATAACAGACTGATATTCACAAACACTTCATGAACAGAATAATGTGTGTAAGAACCTTGACTCATGCTAATACTTCTATTTGTTTGTTTGTTTTTAAACTGGCAATCATAGCTGAACAGAATTCAAGACAAAGGCTTAATTCATTATTTTTACAGATCCTTTCATTTTATTAAACCAGATTATATTCACTTTCACTGGTTTAATTCTATTAGCAAATTATTTTTTCTTTCACCTTCTTTTTATAGAGTAGGGATCTTTTTTTCTCTAATAAAACTGTTTATTTCTATCTAAACATCTTATTTAGTTATTTTCACTCTTCAAACATGTTAAAAAGCTACCACCTGGCAGAAAAGAAAGCCACAGCAACAAGTAGAATTATTTGCTGGAAATTAAATCCATAAAATATGACTATCAATCAGACCTTTGAGCCTAAATCTTTAGTGCCATGCAGACAGTTCACATTCTGCTACTTACCTTGCCATGCAGATTTATTTTATTCTTCTTTGGCTGTTACTGCATTAGTGATATATTTCATTTTGTTATTGAGAAATGGTGCAATACAACTCCACAAAAATCTTGAGACATATGTGTTATCCTTTCAGTAGTATACACACACATCTTTGGACAATATCCTCAACAGGAAGTTTCAGAGATTGCGCAGTAACCCCGGGTCAGTCTTTGTCTTATGAGTGTCTGCCAAGAAGGCTATCATCCAGCTTAAGTTCCTTCCCTCAGGAAAACATTAGCTTCATTGTAGGAAATCTATGAAAATAAAATGCTTTTACAACCTTATGAGTGCTGTTATGAACACATCATTGCTGCTGGATATGTTGCCTTTTTCTTTCAGTGTATTAGACAAATACTCACTTGAACTTGTGCAGCATTTTTTGAAGGTGCATTTGTTGAAGGTGAAGACAGTACATCTTCACAAGCATACAGTTCAGTAGCAGAAAAGAAAGTTCCACCACCAGAACAAATCCTTTCTTTTCTGATCTTTCAGGTTATTTTTTTCTTCTTTCTCCTTTTTTTAAATGAAAGTGTTCTTGTTTTAATACAATTGCCTGCTTGTGCTACATATTTGATGTTATCTCTGATGTTTTCAGTCTACAATGACATTTCCTCTCACCTTCAATAACTCTTTTCCTGGCAATTCCCAAAACACTTGAGGAAGTTTACCATGTCACTGCATTTCAAGCTGTAATTTCTTGTCTTCACTCCCAAGAGAATTCAAATTCTGGTAGAAAACTTGGAATACAGAATGATCCTTTTACTCTCCCTTCTAGATTCTTTTGTTCCGACTACAATTCCTCGCTACAGTGCAAGGACCATTTCTTTTGTCTGTTCTTGTCATCTCCTATATAGCTCCAAGGCTGCAACCTGAGGAAGCTGGTGACTTTGTGGTGCAAAAGAACTGTTGAACAAATAACAGCTGCACTGTTTTTCAGTTTCCATCTACAGATTCAGAAAAATCCTTTGTTCTCCTCTGCTTTAAGATTTTAAGTTAATAGTGGTAAAAACTGTGCCTCAGTTTGTAGATCTCTGCGTGTGTATGCATATGCCATCCAATATACAACAAATACACAGAGATACAAATGAAATCTAGTGGAGTTACCAGTTTGTTTCCAAGTATAAAGAATGTCTAGACAAAGTATATGTCTTCCACAGAGTTTCAACTTGTCTAGGCATGTAGAATTTAAGAAAATACTGATATAACTCAGCAATACACAATTCTGCTAGAGCAGTTTATGTAGAGAACAGTCTATGTGTTGAATGCATGCATTACTGCCAAGAAAGAGAAAACCAATTAGCCCTTAGATAAACAGATTATGGTTATGATGTGGGACATAAAGAGCAGTGATGAAGAAAATTAAGAAGTCTCCTAGCTCTAGCAACTGTATCAAAACTTGGTATTTTCAAGTGGAAAGAATAACCTTAGCTCCATGCATTTCATGGTTGCATAGGGACTAAGTCCTCTACTGACAAATCAAGACAGGGAAGAGTTTCAAAATGAAAAGTGTATGAATGTATCAATTACATGACAATATTTTACAAGTTTATTTATTAAAAAATTGGTAAGAGAATACAAATTAATCATGTGAATTTAGAAAAGGATATGTGTGATGTTGAATTATTAAAAGACTTCAACAAATATGGATTTTTTTAAAAAAATCATTATGCAAGGAAGTAAATCAGACAAAAGTAAAACGTAATATTGCACTAGCAGAGCAAGAAAAATCCCTTCCTTCCAAAGCTGAAAGGTAAAATGTTTCAGAAGTTGGGAACACCACTTTCAATCAGAAGAGACGGAGATCCTGCCCTGCCAAAAGGATCTCAACCATGCTAGGGCTGATGACTGAGTGTAAGAGTGAGCAGCTGGCCAACCTTGTCCATGACTGGGACTGGGGCAGGGTTTGTCTACCCTGGTGTACTGGGTGTGTCTGAGACGGAGTTATTTTCCCCATAGCAGCTCTCACAGAGCTGCTTTGCATTGGTAGCTATAAAGGGGTTGGTAGCACACCAGTGTTTTGGCTACTGCTGAGCAGAGATGTCACAGCATCAGTGCTCGCTCTCCAACATTCCAGCCACCCATCAGCAGACTGGGGGTGGGCAAAATCTTTGGAGGGATCACAACCAGAACAGCTGACCCAAATTGACCAAAGGGATATTCCATACCATAAGATGTCTGCTCAGATATAAAAGCTAAAAAAGAAGGAAGAAGTGGGGGCATTCATTATTTATCTTTGCCTTCCAGAGTAGTTGCTAGGTATGCTGAAGTCCTGTTTCCTGAGAGGTAGCTGGACATTGCTTGTGGATGGGAAACAGAGAATAAATTCTACTTTTTTCCCCTTTCATGTGCATGTGCAAGCTTCCATTTTTTGTTCTAGTAAACTGCATTTCTTGACCTATAAGTTCTTTTCCATCTTATTTTCTCTCTCCTGTCCACAAGAGAAGGGGAAGTGATAGAGTGGCTTGGTGGACACCTGGCATCCAAACAAATCAACCCCTCACACACAGCAAGAGAACAAATGCCAGAGCCTTATTCATCTGATTTTCCAGAGACCGCGTTACTCAAACACAATTTAGTGTTTCAGTAACTTGAATGATCATAACCAGATAGCCCCAATAAGATGTGCCTCCACCAGTAAGAGAAACAGAATTTTCATTGAATGCAGTTTCCCTTTCCTTAGGCTGCTATCCCAGAACAAGTCACAGTCCACTTTAAATCATTCCAGCTTGCTGTCTGCTCACAGATTAAAGTGGAAAAGAAAATAGTAGAATCAAATATTCTGTATTTAATACCAAGTAAGAGAAAAGCAAACAGAAAAAATATTTAAGACATACATACCAAGGTAGTACACATACCAAGGCAGGCTAAGCAAAGGAATAAAATACACCTAAACTGATTAAAGAAAGCTGATCATTTTTTCCTAAGGAAAAATTATTCACTACAGAAAAAGAAGCAGATGGCTTGACTCTATAGAAATGTACAAAATTCTCAAGCTGCTTCCCCCTGCCCAAGGAAATAAAACCAATAAAATGTAAAATAATTCTTGATATACTTTTATAGAAACATCAAACATAGAGGTACATACTGGTATTGATTTAGAAATAGATTTGAATTGCACCATTTCCTGTTAATTGTTAAACTATCCTCTCCAAGTGCCAAGAACAGTTAAACTGATTTTTTTTACCCATATATGAATCAGTTGCTTTCAATATGTTTTAAAACCAGAATCTATTTTCTTACCATATAAAACAGCAAACTGAAATCCAAGCATCCCTTTCCAAAGTCATTTGTGATCAGGACAAAAACTTCTTCAGGACACAGATGACTTCTGGAAATCCAGCAGGCTGATGTCTGCACCAGTCTAAGCAGTGGATTTTATGTCCCAGTGGTCTCATATCTGCCTCTGTTAATGGAACAAAATCCTTTGTAGGAGGCTTATTTTTCAAGCACCTGGCCTCATTTTAGAATTCTGAACAAAAAGCATTTTAACTATGGCAATTTTTTAAGTTAGCAAGGAAATGAATCTCACAAAAAATTTCCAAACAATCTAACCAACAATGTATAAAATTAGGGTTTAAAATCAGTCATACAGGAGAAATGAGGAAAAGACAAAATTCAAAACACCAGTCAAGACATCTAACACTTTGTCAAGTATATTCATATATTCACACTTGCATTATGGGTATCCACTTACAGAGTGTGAGAGCCTTAGCCTGGTGAATATGCGAATACTGGACCCACCCATAAATTCTCTCAGCTGTGAACAAATGGAGGCTCTCTTTGCTGGCTTCTTTATAACAAGCTTGATGAACAATAGCATATCTGTTCCCAAATAATAACTTGTGGGTGGGTTTCTATGACTTTGTATCTGTTTCCACAGATGAAAACAAGGGTAAGGAAAATTAATCTCCAGTCTGTACCAGTTGAACTAATAGTGTCGTTTCAGCTGTTCTTCCATTATGATCTAGGTGTTCAAACTCTTAAAACTCAGTGCAGAATCCCCTCATAGAGAAGTACAAAGCAAGACAGAACCCTTAGACAAAGCCCTTGCTCATAGGGAGAGACCTTTTTTACCTAAGGTACCTTTCCCCCAAAAAGCCCATTCCTCCACATCTCCAGGTATCTCTTATTTAGGCTTTTTCTGTAGAATTCCAGATGTTCTTTTCAGAAGCACAGTACTAGTCAGTGTAAGTGGAAAGAGGGAATGGCACAAAGAGATTAAAGGCCTTTTATAGTAGCTTTAGAAGAAAATTTTCCAGATTAATCACCTCGAGCCCACTGTCATTCTGAACAGGCTACCTACCATAATGCCTGTTTTTTAATTAAAATCGATTAATGAGCTACATCCATTCACCCATTTAGATTTCTGTGTCAAGTATTTTCATTAAAGTAAAGATTATTATAAAATATAAGATTCAGCAGAAAAGACACTTCACACTGAAAGATACATCTTGAGTTATCCAAGAAGGGAATTCATCCCTTCTGAGACAAAAGGCTGTTAATTCATCAGTCACACACAGGAAATGATGTCTTGCTTTAGAAGAATACTGAAGCCTATGAGGAAAAGGACTGACACTAATTGAGAGGAATGACAAAACTGTCTTGCGAGCAAGAAAGAAATTAAAAAGTTTCATGGAGAAAATTAAACTTACCTGAATGGATTTCAAGAATGAGATCTTATTGCTGTGCAAATACAAAGTGGGTTTTTTTTAATTTAGGTTTGGCCTGCTCCAAGAAGTTCCTTATTGGACACAATCAGAGATCCAAGGCCTGCAGAAAGAAAGAATCCTTGATGAAACGGAAGTAGAAAAGACATTGTGAAGTCACATGGATAAAGGAGTAAGAATTTTAGTTCCACCACCTCTGACTTTTATAAATGTTTGTAGCAAGTCTGTTTATTCAGCTGTTGTGATCTTAATAATTTTGTGATGAACATTATCTCAAAGGCAGCTTGAGATAAGAGTGATTTCAAGATAACGGAAAAGCATTCCTCTCCTGGGAGTGTGATAGGTTAGCTAGCACTAGAAATATCTTTTAAAAAACCTCAAAAATAATATATATGCATACAGCGCCATTCTGTGCAGTGTTCATGCCCACAATGTACAGGAAACATCCATGTAAGGCTGAGATGTCTTCTTTCTGCAGTGAGGTGCTGGAGTACCTGGGCAAGCTGCCAAGAGGATCTCAGCTCCATGGAGAACAATTCCTTACATGCCAGCTCTTAAAAATTGTAAAATGCAGAGCGTTCCAACACTGAACTCATTCCAACTGGTTAACTGCTCTAGATACATTGTCATTAATGGGGTTTAACCTAATTCTGGCTCTGCAAAACTGCTTTGTAGAAAACAAAGATAAAAGCTAAGCAAGAAAAAGACAAAAATAATACTGTACAGAAGCAAGAGCTGAAGCAAAGACTTTATAAAGTTGTAATGATTTTAATCTAAGACACCCTTCATAAGTTCCTGATCAATCTACCATTAGGAAGAAAGGGAACTTTGCTATGGAAGTTGTAATGTATTTTAATTAGCAGAGTGATTCCAAACAGATTTAGAATTTGATTTCCTCAGATTTCCTCAGAGTTTTGTTAATATATGATAGCCCTATAAAGTATGCTTGAGTTTCTGGTGTTTCAGCTCCATTTAGACTTGATTATTTATTTTTGACTACTCTGGGTAGTGTCTTGGTGATAAATCATCTAGCTTATGCTTTAGCACAGCAACATATATTTGAGAAAATTAATTCCTTGGTGTCACTGAGACCCTTCTGACTATCTTGGACTTGCAGAGAGACATACACAGTTATGTTACTTTGAATGATTGGTCCTAAAGAAAGTTTGCCTTTGTGAGGACATAGAGGGCTTGGACATGAATCTCAAGAAAATTTGGTTAATTGCGCTATCTGAAACATTCCTCTATAAATCAGCTGAGAACACAGTTCATTCTGACATTTACAGTCAAGCAGAGTGTTAAAGCACTTTTTAAAATTCCCATATATGATTTCAACTGAAATTAAGAGCAGAAATTCACAGAGTTTAATACATTAAAACTTTAGATTTGTCCATAAGTTTTGCTCAAGTTTTAAGGGGAAAATGGAAGCAGGAGTCAATAAACAGGAATGACATGAACAGTGATGTTTTTCCTTTTTTTTTTATCCTTTCTTGAAAATTACATTTCTCATTCCTGTCTTGGATCTCAGTTTAATGACTGAACATCACTTAAGGTAAGTAATATATAACTTGGTGATGGCAGGACTTGCAAGAGTAGAAGTAAGAGCAAACTAAATTTCTATTTGTAATATTTTTTGTTTGTTTTCCAAGAAAGTTATCAACACTGCACTAATTCTGCTTACACTGGGTAGACAGCACTTTGGAACTGACTGTAGCACTGGCAGAATTGGGGAAAGGGCTGAAGGTGCTTCAGAAGCCAACACTAGTGTTTAAATGAGAGCATAAACTTTGGGTGAATTCTTTGCCCTTTTTTCTCCTATAATTTCATACTTGCCATACAATTGACATAATTACCATGAAACAAATCAATTCATCAACAAAATAAAAAATAAAAATCAGAGTATTTAATGATCTGAGCCCATGACATTTAAAGGATGACTTACAACTCCAAGACTGCTTAAATTTATGACATACCCAACAGTTACGGATTGTCAGGTAAATTGAAATAATACCATACATCTATAAATATGGAGACTTCTTCCTTGGAATACTTTCTAACACTGTAGAAAATCTCCCATATCAAATAAAAACATACCACCACTTTTTAATCTTACATGCAAAGATAATTTTGTCCTTGCCTCCAATGATGTAGAAACATGAAACAGAATACAGACACTTTAGACTAACAGTAAAAAATGTCAGCCTCCCAGAAACAGTCCACTGACCGCACTGATTCCTTTCTCCTAGAGAAGAGAAGAGACATGAGGAAGAAATGCTATGAGACAGATGTTAGTCATGGAGAAAAATGCACCACTGGAAAATTTTCAGATCTGCAAAGTGGTGTAAAGAACCTGTATAGAACAGGTTCTCAGTCTTCTGGGAAAAGCAAGTGAGCTCCAGAAAATTGCTTTGACATTTTTGTAGGTTTTGCAGTGAATCATAGTCTAGCTTCCCTAGGACGTAAGGCAACACTGTCCATGAATCTCATTATAATGTTATTGAGCCTGTTAAAAAAAAAAAATGGCCCTGGTTCTGCCCTCGTGCCAGAAGTCTGAGCAGACAGTATGGGAGAATATTCTATTTTGCACAACTAAAATCACTTAAAAAATATACTGCTACTGGGAGTCATGTTCTTGTGCAGAGCAATTCCCCGTGTAGCAAATAAAGTATGATGACCATTGGACCACTTTCTGTGTCAAACATAAGGTCAAATAGCACTAGTAACTGATGAGCCACAATGCAGCTTTTAACAAAAAAAAAAAAGGTATTGATGGTAATAGTGATTTGTGGAGAAATCTCTTCCCTCCTCCTTGTAAGAAGAAGAACACACCATTCTCTGGAAAGCACCAGTGGGCTTAGTTAGAAGATTTTTCGTAGTACAAAACTTATCAAAAATTTCTTTCCAATTATGTTAGGGATATGGAAATACTAATGAAGATACTGAAATATGAAGATTTTTTCCTGTAGAAACCATGCCTCTTGTATGGACAGCTAAATAGAATTTGAAGCAGAGATTCAGCTTGACCTTCTGTCCTCTGAGGAAAGGGCCTTAGCCAGGAAAAAGTGCCATTGATTTATTCACCTTTAGTATTTCCCCTGAACAGCATTTGTACATGGCAAGTTACTATACAGCCTTACCTGAAATATCACTCTTTATAGTTGAAATTAAGGAGGATTCCAGACTACTTATGAATCAACAGCCCTAGAAGTGCCATGGTCTCTATATAGTTTTGATACCAGCACAATTGTTTTATTGAATATGACATTTTTATGGAAAAATGGTAATTTTAGTGAGACTTCCAGCAGAAACTAGGCCTGTTGCATGGATCTCAAGCCTTTTCTCCTATACCTCAGTGGGCTGTAGCAGAGCTCAGAAAAGTCATAGCTTGTGTGTTAATGCTAACTCAGTTCTTCTTGGGCACAGGATATAGGATTAGATTTTTTTCTCTTAACATTTGGAAGTATCTTTATTTTAGCTGTGTATTTTGAAACTGCACTTACCCTACCAGTGGAAAAAAACAAAAATTATTAAGAAATTAATTCTTGTAATTGCTGTTGTCCTAGTACATAAAGTAATAAAATATGTCCAGCATATGTTATTTAAGTACAGGTGAACAAGTAATAATATTACTTGCAGTGACTGGTTGATTACTTTAAAAATAGCGACATAGTAATTGTATTACAAGAAGGTGTGTTAAAAATAAAATGGCTTGAAATCTGGCAGAATGTCATTGGTTGCAAATGAGGTGAGCAGGCTGTTCTATCCACAAATCAATGCCAAAGGAGAATGACTTTGCTTCTATCTAATTGTCCAACTAATTATCTGCTTAAGACAGCAAAGTACATTGTACATAAGTTAAAAGTTGCTCTTAAAAACTGAATTTTCTTTTACACAATAACTTTTCTCAGTCATGAGAAGACTTTCAAAATTACAGAAAATATTTCAATTCTGCTAGCACAGAATGGGCAGGCTCTATGGCTAGTACTTTGTAACTAAAGAACATTAAAAAGTTTTCCAGTTATTAGAAATTACTTTGAATATCAAGTGAGTCCAAGTAGAATTTTCTAAATTTTTTTAAAGGAAAGATAAGTATGAAAGATGGAGACTTTCAGGTTCTGAAAGCAAGTATCTTTAATGCAGTAATCTCATAACTCTGATAATCTGATCTTGCTGAGTATGAAATTTGGGACAAGAATGCATATATAAAATGGCAAATTACAGCTCAGGAATGAAGAGACATAATGTGGTCATAAATATGTCACCTAAAACGAATTGTGACAAAGTGGAAAAAAATCAGAAGAGATTCCTTTCATTGGTATATAAGAGCTCTCAGATACCAAATTTACTATCTTAGTGCAAGGAAAAAAAAATCACTTCAATCAAATTCAGCCACAGTCTTTGACAAAGGAAAAAAAAATCAACTTTACAATATATTTTCAGTCTTGACTCCGGACCAAATATGGAATATGAATATGGACTGGTTTTAAGAATTATACACTGAGAGTTTTATTACAATGATGATGCATAGTTGAAGAATTTTACATTAGTGGGATAATACTGATTTAACTTGTTAACTTTTCTTTAATGTGTTACATTGTCTGGAGTATATTATTTCCAGTACTACCTAAATGCAGTATCATAATATTTCTTTTTTTAAAAAAGGGGCGGAGAGTTTTCTAAACATTGATTTTCCTAAAGCAAAACTTCAGATGAAGATTATTTTCTTTCATATTTTGTGAGTTTTTACTTCTTTAGTACTAGACATATTAAATCTAATCATAAATAAGTTCATAATAACTGAGTTCAACATTTGAAAGAAAATCTATACTTGGCAGAAAACTGAATAATATTCTAGGCACTTACCTAAGCTGTGATTCAGAAGAAAAACTACATTGCAAACTCTCTTCTTGCCTTTTTCTCTTTTTCCAGCAGGAAAAAAAAAAGTCACTTGCTGCTTAAAGAAATACTACTGGCCTTAGAATTGAGAGATGAAAATACCATTGATGTCAAAATGGAAGAGTTCTGCGAATGAACGGAAATATTCTCAGATACCAAAATAAAACCTGTTGAGGAAAAAAGTATGGAAAGGCACATCTAAGGTTTGGTGGCACATCTGAGATCTCAAGATCACAATTTTGAACAAAAGCACAGAAATTAAATCTATGTTTCATAGCAAGCCTAATATCTTTGAATATATGTACTGATTTTAATCATGCTGTCTGAACACAATATTGGCTTTAATTTAATTTTTTCACATGTGCCCAAGTGACTCAAATACAGGCAACTGGAGATCAGTTCAAATGCATTACACATCCAAATAGCAAAATTACTGATGCTGCTCCTGCCTGGTAATAGGAATCTATTTACTCCAGAAAAGGACTCTCTAACCTTATAAATTGAAAAATAATACAAAAGAAAAATAACCCTTTATTTCCACAACAGTATTTTGAATGATATGTTTGTTAATTCAATTAAAGTTAAGTAGGTTCATGGTATCCTGGGGTAAGGTCACAAAGAACTCACATGAAATGTAATGTTGTCATAACAGTCATATCACATCAAACACACAAAGTAAAATTATCGAAAAAAATTACATTTCAGTAGCAACTGCAAATTTTCCCAGGATTACAGAAATTCAGAGGAAGTTCTTCTAACCAGTTTACCAGAAAATCAGAAGTTGTACAGGAAAAGCCTAATTCTAATGTCAGTCACCCAAATTTTCCCCTAATTTAATACCATGAAGTGCAATTCTTGTTTACCTCAGTTTAACCAAGATCCAAATCAAATTTTGTTGCTGAATTTAAGAAGTTGCTGACTGACCCAAGTAAAGGAAGTTTCATAAGGAAATGGGGCCAAAAATGTGCAGACACAGAAAACTCTTTCATGTGTTCTTGCATTTTCTGATCCAGAGTTTACTAAACAACCTCTTCCCTCCATTTTTTCCCACTGTAGGTTTCCTGAGGTGAAAGAAGAAAAGAATTAGCTGAAGATATTAGCAGTGAAGAAAAAAGGAAAGAGAACGAAGGAGACATATTAGAAATCATCTTCTTCAGCAACCTGCAGACAAGAAAAATACATCCTTCCTCTGCTGGAACCTTCCTAGATCACTGTAATAAACTAATTAATCTCAGCTTGGTAACAAAAAGCACTAAAGTGACTTTGAGTTTGGTAATAATTACTTGCTGAATGCAGTGGTCACAAGCTTCTCCCATCTGCAGGGCTATCTCCCATCTCCTCAATCTCACCAAAAGGAAATTCTGATTTATTAGTAGAGGTTGATGCGAGTAGGGCATTACTCATTGCAGGGATTTTATTTTTTTTATTTTCCTAGATGAGAAATCAAGAAGGAACTCATTGTGAGGAACAGTAAATGTAAGGACATAGGGAGGAACATCTACTGCAACTCCTGCTGAAGGAAGCATTTATGTCCAGCCTACTGAGAAATCTAAGGAAACCAAAAAAAGGCGTGATGGGAGACACTGAAAGAAGGAAGAGGATGAGAGTGTTGTGAAAGGAGAAAATTAAGACGTCTAGAGAAAGTATTTTAATGAGAAAGAAAAGCAGCCTTTGAAGTTTATGAAGTGTGCTGGGGACAGCCTAGGGACAGAGAGGAAGAAAAGCAGAGGGCCCACCTCCTTTTATCTGTTCTTACAGGAAAGCAAGCATGATTAGTACAAGCTTATTAAAGGAAAGGAGGGACTATTTACTTTACATCTTTAGATATAAAAAGAAATTCAGACTAACAGAATGGAAGAGCACTTGTGTCTGACAGAGGTGGAATGGCTCTTACCAGGATGTTGGCATCACTAACCTGGCAAACACTGGTGAATTTTTGCTGCCAGGATCAGCCATAAGAGATACAGGAAGAGATAGAGGAAGAAAGGGGTGGCTCAGAGTTATGCCAGTGAGGAAGGAGGAAAGCCTGAGAAGTTTGAAAACACAAACCCTTCCAAACAAATTCTTTTGTCTCCTGTGAATGCTTCAGTTTGTTTAAATATGAACCTCATGATTCAGTGTTTCAACTAAAATGTTAGCACAGCATTGTGAGAGCACATAGATGATTAGGAAAGGTGTACCTGACAGCTGTGGAGAAATATTCATTAAAAGTGAGGCAGAAGAGCACAACCCAAAGGTATTCTACTGCATTTGAAGTATACTCACTGAATTAACAGGACAGCTATTACATATAAACTGTGCAGGCAAAGCAAAGGGTGGTGGCATCATAAATAGTAGTAGGGGAAAGTAGAAAGGACAGGGCAATATTCCTGTAGTGGTAAACAAGGTTCAATCACAGTGAATGCAGTTTTTTCAACCGCAGACAAAACTATGCATAAACATTATGAAATGCTGAATATGTACTGAAAAAATGTGGAAAGCATATGCTTTTAACACATCTTTAAATGATTTTGAAAGAAGAAATACAACTGGGATTACAGAGCAACAACAGCAAAGTGATTTTCACTTCTCCTTAAGTAATGAAAAGACCAACACAAGCATAATGAGTAGAAATAGGGGTTCATGCTACACAAAATCATTACTGAGAAATCACAATGAGTGCAGAAAACTATTCAGAGGCTAAAGAAAATGCTGTCCTGAGGGAGATACAAAGAATTCAATCACTACAGTTTATGCAAAAGAAAGTTAATGACAGTTAATGTGTCTTCATAATGTCCTACAAAGAACCTCTGTCGAGACACTTGGGAAGCTATAAGAGAAAGAAAGGCAAAAACCAGTGTCTGGAAGCTAAAACCAGACAAATCCAATATGAAAACACAGAGTTTTAATACTGATTAATGAGTGGAAAAACAATTATCAGAGGAAGTGATAGATTTCCTCTTTCTGTCTTGATTCTTTCCCATTAAGACTGGCTTTCTGGAAGTTAAACAGTAGCCAAACCAGTTAATGGGCACAGGAAAGGGATAGCTGGAGATTAGCTGCATAACAATTTCCTGCTCCTTCTGGATTTAGGTATTCTAAGTCCCTGAAAACATCTCAAATTAGGGTGATTGACAGAGCACACTTAGAGGGCATTCTCTAGGTCTTTGGGGGTGGATGATAAGGGGGTTAATTTGTCCCAAGAACAGACACAAACTTTTCTCCCATTTGTATTTCAAAAGTCAGAAATCTTTAATGCTCTTGTGCTTGGCAGCGAGCTGTAATGCTCTTGTGCTTGACAAGTAGACCAGATCCACTTGGAAAATAATGACAGTTTGGGGAAAGTTATTCTGCTTAGGGAGCTTACCACTGCTTTAGATGCAGAAGTCACCATACGACTTGACAGTGATGGGAGAAGCCCATTTCTTACTGACCTGTATCTTACATTGCTGCAACAAAAGCAGAAGTTGTCCCTACATGTCTGTCTTCTAGAGTTAGCCCAGACTGGAATCCTTTAGTTTGCACAAAGGTAGGGAACACATGAATTATAGAAAGTATGTATTCTTCTGAGTAATGTGCCTATCTGATGTGACCCATCTCCAGATTCTTGTCCCTCATGAAATCTAGCACACAGGCAGCTAAAGGATAATTAAGGACAATGGTTACTTTAATTATGAATGCCTTTGCCTTTATCCATCTTAGCAAAGTAACCTTAATAAACCGTCAAATGTTTGTTAAAAAGTGTCCCTCAATGTCAAATGCCTACAGATATTTGTTGTTACAACCTCTAATCACATAGCTGTAGCTTTTTCATACAGATGGGAGACAATGAAGATGTATTTCTGTAATTTCTTTATGGTTTATCAAATTGATAATTGTCATCCAGCTTGGGCTTACTTGTGATATAAGATGTTCTGGGCTTGTTTCTCAAGATAAGCTTCATTTGAGAAGAGATATGTGAGCAGCGGTTTTTCTACCATTTTTCTTATTATTATCTGCAATTGTTAACTGCTACCATTTAAGCTGTCAGAAAGGGCAGAATACAAAAATGTTTCAAAAATATTTTTTGTACTGATCATGCTACTGATTGTTCACTATAGAACTGGATGGATTGCCACTTTCAAAGGAAGAAAAAGGAAACTTTCATTGCAGAATTAGTGATAGAAGGCACCTGCCCTTCTAAAGGACTTCACGGGATAGAAACATTGATTTTTAATTATGTACTTAACACAAAATGTTGAAAATGAAGCATTTTAACAGTTGCTGCATATTTTATAACTGATTTAATTGACTACGCCATTTAAGACATGAATGACATTTTAGCTGACAAAGTTCACGATAAATTCAGCTGCTGGCAATGTAATTATCCCCAGTCATTTATTCATCTGTGTGTTTCCAAGCAGCAAGATTTCTGCTTTTACAGATGTGATAAGTAACTGTGTCTCCTTTTTACAGGATTATAGCTATGTTTCTTTTTATCTGTTTATTTCTGACCGTTACAGAAGTGCACTTGAAGGCCAGGGTGACTCTTCTCGTAAATAGATCCCTTGAAGCAGATAAGAGTGATACAACAGTAAATGATCAGTGTTTTAAATATATACGTGTGTAGGGTTTACTTTAGAACAATTGGTTGCAATGGAAAAGAGGTATGTAGCCATTTTGGTTATTATTATGTATAGTAATATAACAATATAAAAGCGTATTTAGGAAAATGTATAAGGAACAGAAAAAAATAGAAAGAAAGGATAAGAATAGAAAGATATCCCTACTCAGGGACAAGGCTTGATTTTTGCGATTTTGATATCTGTTTGCCAAAAGTGGTTGTTGCAGTCTTGGTCCACCGGCTGTGGGGGAAGCCTGTGAAACACAAAGTTCAGTGGGTTAATATATGCTCAGGCTATGTGGGAACACACAGGTACCTCCCCTGGGGGGGAGTTTTACACTGTCTTTTGCAACACTGCGGCTGTGTTGCAACACTGAGGATCATGGGCATGAATTTAGTTTGGGCATGCTTCGGGGGTCTTCGATGGTTTATGACACCTTCTAGAATGTGATTGCTACATCTGCCTATCATGTCAGCATATCTGAACCAGTTATGCCCCATCAGAATGGATGAATCATGTCAATGTTCCAGTAACTCCGTCAGTTCGCGGGGGGCGAACTGAGCCACTTGTGTAAGAGACACTGGCATGGTAAAAAGCGTCATCTCACCTTGCAGGATCTGCTTCTTATGAGCTTTTCCCCATATCTACTTCAAAACCCAGCTTCTTGCTAAACAAATGTTGATTTTTCATGGTTAATCCCTAGTGCTCACACCCTCTGCACCTGGGCTGTTACTGTGCTCATCCTCAGCAAAGTACCCGCTGCTTTTGCAAATGGCTGATCGAGTCATTGACCATTAACATTTCAGTCTCTCACAATGACAAAGTGATGATTGAACTTGGTGTAACAGGAATAGTCTTCACAAGAAGTGAAGACTGGAAACTGAAACAACTACATTTTACAAATAATCCAAATAGTAAAGGAGAAAGTTGAGTATTGCCTGTCAGAGTTTCTCAACAAAGCAAAATACAAATTCTCTGGCACAATCAGTGAAAAATATGTCAAATTGAATTTCAAGAGATAGTTTTAAATAAGAATTTGCCTTTCTGGATGAAAATTAAATATAGATTTGTAAATATTTGTGTTCATGGCCCAATAAGTGCATCATGATTACACCACAGTAATTTCTTCATTCTAACTCCAAGACTGGAAAACGTCATTCTATGATGGGGGTCACATGCTGAGTCCCACTCTATATAAAGTTATCTCCTTTCTGTGAGCTAAGATAAGCCTTTGGAGGTTAACCTTGCTAGGCTAAAGCTAACCTTTGTGAATCCAATCTACAAGCGTTTTTCTGATGTAATTTAGAAGATGACCAGAAAGGAAGTGATGCTATAAATTGTTTCCCTCTTTTTCTGTGCATTAACTGTGAACACAAACTGTAAGTCACCTGGGTACTTCTGAAATTTATACTCACATTTTTAGCTTCCAAGAACCACCACTTTCTTGTCATACTCAGGCATAAAAATCAAAGTCTCAGCCTTGGCCAGGGTAGAAAAAGCAGCAGTTACTCAAAATCAACTGGTAGAAATACTCAAAGTCAGAAAAATTTCAAGTAGAGGAGTTTACTTTCTAAGAAACCCTTGAAGGTTCCTGTTGTTCTCTAGTGCTAGCCACAGAGGCAGTAACCACCAAAAGACACCTGTTGTTCACGACAAGAATTTACACTAGGGAATCCTGCATTTCATAAGACATTTTTGCTGGTCAACAGACCTTAATATGGACCTTGTACTACCAAAAAGGACTGATTGTGGATGTGAAGGTTGGAGGCAGTCTTGGTCGCAGTGACCATTTGATGGTGGAGTTCAGGATCCTACATGGAAGAAGCAAGGCAGTAATTAGGATTACAACCCCAGACATCAGGAGAGCTGACTTTGTTTTCTTAAAGGTCCTACTTGGAGAAATTCCATGGGTTAGGGCTCTGGAAGAGAGCTAGTTAATATTCAGGCTTCACTTTCTCCAAGCTCAGTGTCTGTGTACTTCTTGAGTAAGAAATCAAGCAAAGGGGTCAGGAGACCGGCATGGATGAGCAAGAAGCTTCTGGCAAAACTCCAACAGAAGAAGAAAGTGTACAGAATGTGGAAAAAGGGACAGGCCATTTTGAAGGCATATAGGAATATTGTCAGAGTATGCAGGAGTGTGAAAAAGAAAGGCTAAGATGCATTTGGAATGAAAGCTGGCAAGGGATGTCAAGGACAACCAGGAGGACTTATTCAATTGTACCAGTAAGAAAGGGAAGACTAGAGAAAATGTCAGCCCACTGCTGAATGAGGTTGGTGTCCTGGTGACAATGGATACAGAGAAGGTGGTTACTGAATGCCTTCCTAGTTTGAGCCTTTACGACTAAGTCTGGACCTCAAGAATCCCTGCCCCAGGAGACCGGGACGCTCTGGAGGAAGGAGGAATTTCCTTTGATAGAGTAGGATAAGGGTTAGAGATTAATTAGGCAAACTTGATAACGGCAAATCTGTGGGCCCTGATGGAACACATGCACGGATGCTATTGATACGCCACTCTCAATCATGTTTGAAAGCTCATGGAGAACTGCAAAGGTGCCTGAGAACTGGAGGAAAGCCAATGTCACTTCAGTCTTCAAAAGGGAAGAAGGGAGGACTCAGGGACTTACAGGACAGTTAGTCTCACCTCAATCCCGGGTAAAGGGATGGAACAGCTGCTCGTTCTGGATGTCACTGAGCATGTGGAGGAAAAGAAGGTTAACAGGAGTATTCAACATGAATTCAGCAAGGGGAAATATTGTTTGATCTATCCAGTAGCCTGGAATAATTGCCTGGTAGTTGAGGAGAAAGCCATGAATGTTAACCTTGACTTTAACAAGGCTTTTGATGCTGTGTCCCACAAGATACTCGTAGGCAAACTTAGGAAGTGCGGGCTGAGTGAGTGGACAGTGCAGTGGATTGAGAAATGGCTGAATGGCAGGTCCCAGAATGTTGTGTTCAGCCATGCAGTGTCTAGCAGGAGGCCTCTAACTCGTGGTGTATCTCAGGGGTCAGTACTGCCAGTTATAGATGTGATTTTGGATTTTTTATTCTCCGAAAGTGTAAAGAATGTGTGACAAATTTTATCAGAACATTTCAAAATTTGTGTAGTGAGTTTTATATCTTAAAGATCACTATGTCTTATTTGAATTACTATTTAACTTTAGCAATATTTATTAACAAGAAATTACAAGTGTAATCAGATGGATTAGCAAAATCAGTACATTTCAGTAGTCCATTTTTAACACTCTTTTAACATTGTTTTCCATGCTAAGGAAACTGAATGCAATTCTAATTCATTATATATAAGACTTCTGATCTAAATACAGAATTTTCTTTGAATTATATAGCTGCTATTCAGGCTAATTTATACATGACAGATTTGTTATGTGACAACTCTAAGTGTAAAACTTTTCACAAATTCTCTAAAGAGAAAGAGAAGGCAGAAGAAAATAAAGTTACCAACCCATTATAGTTTTACTGGCAGGTGTTTTAATTCAAACTTATAGATCCAGGTCTGATCTTTAGAAAACTTCATAAGCTTAGAGGTATCCCTGCTGACTTCAGAATTAGCATGTGCAAGAGAAAAGCAAATGCAATTCTTAAACTATTACCATAGCAACATTATTAAAGTTATGTTAGTTAAGACTGAAACAATGTTTCTATTTAAAAAAAGAAAAAAAACAACAGTGCTTCCTTCTGTTTAGTAGTCCATATAAAATGAACCATTACGGAAATATTTACTTCAAGTCTGCCTCACAATTAGAGATTATCTCAAGTAATGTTCAATCACCACTGAAATTGTATAAAGTCTTTGGTGATTGATACATTGTATTAAAAATTTAACATCCTAAAATAACAGATCTAAATATTTCACTTACAACTGATCCACAAGCAATACTGAAAATTCCAATAATCTCATTTGGAGTGTAAAACCAATACACTTTCCACCCATTCCAGCAGCTGCTGTATAAGGATACATTCTTGTACATAATCACACTGAGTTTGCTGGGCAAAACTTTCAGTATTACTTGCACTTTGCAGTTACTCAAATGCACCCAGTACAATCCTATTTCTGTATGTAGCAATGCATGACAGGTACATTTTCTCTTTATTCCAGATTATCAGAACTTTTTTTTCACTTTGCCTAAATGTCTCCTAATATTAATGCCTCTTTCTTTTCCCATCAGATAATATCCTAAAATATAAACATATATTTGTTAATCATGAAAGGAGCAAGAGCAGAAAAGTATTATTCAGGAGATTGTTGAGTGAAAACAAGATAGGTATGGTCTTCTGAAGTTTCATCCTTTAAATATTACACCAACGTTTTAATGGGTGAAAAATTAATTTACATCAGGTTAGTTAGGCAGCTTCTTGGGAGTAGAAATGCATGCAAAACCCACAGTGAACTGGAATCTCAGGTGTCCCCAGTGCTCTCATTTGCACAATGCTTGGATATCTTTCCTCTGCCTTTTCAGATACTGATAATCGAAAATGCAGTGGGAGAAGTAAATCTCCATTAAGTTGCTGTGTCAGCCAGAATGACTGGCACATGATGCACTCTGCCTTTCTTCTTGCATTTACTTGCTTCATCCTGGAAGGCATTCTAGGCTGCAAGAGAAATGGAAACAAGGTATTACTTGTAATCAGTCACGAATCCTTGGCAAAAAAAAAGAGAACAGTGAGTTTCTTGCTTTTAAACAGCTTTAACTTTTTTTTTCTTTTGGTGCTGTGTGTCTTCAGGAAGGGACAAGCATTCATTCAGGCCTTGCATAAAATAAATACAAAGTGCTTCCTATTCCCAGAAGTAATAAGTGTTCATTCTGAACCAATTTATTGTAGTCAGCCTGAAATAAATAGCTTCTTCTTAATGCCAAAATCTTCATTTCTGAAATCAACTCCACACCCTCCAGAAGAGATCTTTTTGCTGCAGTGAGATGTTGATGTGCATGCTCTCATTTGAAATGACATTGCTTCTAAATGTGTCCAAATTTTCAGAATTTAGAATCACATCCAAAGATGAATTTTTTGCTTGTTGCTTTGACTTAGTGTCCTGGTTTCACCTGGAATAGACTTAAATTTTGTTCTAGTAGTGGTATAGGGCTATGTTTTGGATTTAGTACGAGATTAATGATGACACACTCATGCTTTTGTTGTTGCTAAGTAGTGCTTACTCTAAGTTAAGGAATTTCCAGTTTTCCATGTTCTGCCAGTGAGCAGGTGGACAGGAAGCTGTGAGGGAGCATGAACAGGACAGATGACCCAAACTGGCCAAAGAGATAGTCCATACCATAGGATGTCATGCTCAGTATATAAACTGTGGAGAATGGCCAGGAGCTACTGATCAATCACTGCTTGGGGATGGACCGGGCTTCAGTCTCCAGGTGCTGGGTGATTGTATTGTGCACTGCTTGTCTTTCTAGGACTTTATATATTTCTATTTTTTTGGTGTTGTCTCCTTTTTCATTATAATTGCTGCTGTTATTTTTATTTTAATTTAATTTATTTTATCTCAGTTATTAAACTGTTCTTAACCTATAATTTGTACATTCTTCTTGATTCTACTCCCCATCCCACCAGGGAAGGAGGTTGCGGGGAGCAGCTGTGGTGCCTAGCTGGGTTTTAACACCATGACGGATAACCAGATGTGAAAAGTAGAAAGGTTATAATGAGGTTTCCATGAACACAGGGCATCAGCAAGGATGAGTTGTAGCAGGAAGGGTAAAACTCATCATTAGATAGCAAGGGTCTGTTTAATTAAAATTTGCAAAGTGAAGAATGAATCATGTTCTATATTCTGGAATGCTGAGAAGCTTTCAAGGAAAAAAAATACCCACACTTCTTTCAGCATATTACCCAGCCTGCTTATGTGACCTAGCAGGCACTCTCTGAGTCAGAGAACATTCTAAAAAGAAAATTTATTTTTTAAACGCTCAAAGACAGCATATGGAAGAGGTAGGAAAAAAGTACCAGGTGGTCATATGAAATGGAGGTTTTGATTCTTCAATAGTAATGAATGGACAACTTCCTTCTTTTTCCAGTGATGTCCTAAGCTGAGATGTCTCAGAAAACAATGTCATATTTAAGTCTTATATGTTTGATTTAAACATGCTCCTCATTACTAATAAACCACAAAAATTGTGCAATACTGACTCTGTTCACAGTCCTATAATTTACCTCAAGTATTAAATTATTAATTGCTCCTCAAATGTAATTATGAACTTAGGAGAGCTGTTGGATTAGCATTTCTAGTCTGATGTCCTATTTTCCCCTTTCTTTCAGAAGTGAAACTGTCTCTGTAGGCAGATAGTGAAGCAAATAGTAACTTGGCAACCTTATAGGAATACTGAGACAGTGTTCTTAGAGCTTTGTTTCTCCTAGACTCGGGAAGGAACTTGAGAGGTGGCAAGTTGAACATGAGTCAGCAGTGCCCTGGCAGTCAGGAGGGCCAACCATGTCCTGGGGTGCATCAGGCACAGCATTGCCAGCTGGGCAAGGGAGGGGATTGTCCTGCTCTGCTCTGCACTGGGGTGGCCTCACCTGGAGTGCTGGGGGCAGTTGTGGTGACTGTGCTTAGGTTTGCTATCAGAAAGAAAATAAAATATTAGAGACTGTCCAAAGTAGGGCAACAAAGGTGGTGAAAGCCTTGAGGGGAAGCTGTATGAAGAGCAGCCAAGGTTGCTTGGTCTGTTCATCCTGTAGAAGAGGAGGCTGGGGGGAGATCTCATTGCAGTTACCACTTCCTCATGAGGGGAAGAGGACGGGCAGGCACTGATCTCTGGTCTGTGGTGACCAGTGACAGGACCTGAGGGATTAAGCTGAATTTGTGTCAGGGGAGATTTAGGTTGGATATTAGGAAAAGGTTCTTGCCCCAGAGGGTAGGTGGGCACTGGAACAGGCACCCCAGGGTAGAGGTCAAAGCACCAAGCCTGACTGAATGTAAGAAGCATTTGGACAATGCTCTCAGGCACATGGTGTGACTCTTGGCAATGTCCTGTGCAGGACCAGGAGTTGGACTTTGAAGATCCTTTTGGGAACTTTCAACTCAGGATATTCTATGATTGTAGTATTTTTTATAGTTTTCTAATCCCAAAAAGATTTCTTGCAACAGGATTAATGTTTTGAAATGGGAATGACTTTCCGAATCCAAACAAAGTCCTTCTGCTTAATATTTCTTATCCAACATAGTGGTCAAGAGCAGATGTTGGGGAAAAATACTAGGACCAACCAAGTGGGCAGCAATGCTTTCCCAGAACTCTCTCACAGCCTCCAATATTATCAGGTCAGGGACTTACTCTATGAAAATTTATATGCTTGAATTTAATTTTCATTTTAGACTTCATTGATTTTCCTAATGGCTTTTTGAACTCATGTAAACTTTTAACAGTCACTGCATGTCATATCATGGAGCCCCATAGCTCACCTACCTATCATGGACAGAATCACTTCCTTTAATTCCTTTTGCATGACTCTCAATAGTTTCATCTGGCTCCTTGCTCTTTCACCAGAAGAAATTTTGAGCTGCACCTTTTCCATAATGTGTATGTTTTTACAGGTCATTACCTTGTTTCTTACACTATTTCTTTTCTAAGCAAGGAGTCCTACTTTTCCAACCTATTCTTTGTAGAAAAGTATTCCATATATTTGATCATTGTCTGAATGTTTTTTGCCCCTCTCTAAACTTTTTCTAGCTTTATCATTGTCTTTCTAAAAAGGGAGGAGTGTGGGAGGGGCAGATGTTCAGAACAATGCACATCATCTAAGATAAAGGTGTACCTTGGATTAGAACAGTAGCATAAAATATTTTCATTAAATTAATACCAAGATTTCACTTTAGATTATTAGTAGCCATCTTACAGCCTAGTAGGTTCTAAATTTCCAGCTAATTCCCTTGCCAGCAATGAAATCTAAATTCATTTTGCTTATTGCAGTAGAGCACTATGGCAATGAAGTCCTCCCACATGCTTCTGGAATCATAGGTAGAGTATATAATCAATACAGCTTGATGTCTTTAGTAATTACTCCCTTAGGTTTGTGCTACCCACTGCTCAGCCAAGAAAAATGAATAATTGTTCCAGATGTTCACAAGTTAATGTTAGTGGTGTAACTGAGCTGCAACCAAAAATGACCTGGTAAGATTAATTACATTTAAAGGAAATGCTAGCTTCTCATGGGGAAAATAAAGCTTCTTCTCAGAATCTAAAGGCTTTCAGATTATTTCAACTTTGTTAATTTTATCAAATCTACATGGCCCAAATTATCAGCAGCATTTTCTGCTTAATTTAACTTCCTTTTATCACTTAGTTCTATGAGCTTAAAAATTCTAAGTTCTGAACTGGCTTGTTGCTAACAAAGAACTGTTTGCTTGTATTTACTTTATGAAAAGAAAAAAAAAAGATGATAAATTATGTTTTCTGGGAGGCGTAACAATTCTGCCTCAAATGTTAAGCAGCCAGAAACCAGAGCTTACACACTGACTCACTGTCATTCCTAATGATATACCATGTCTACAAATTATTATCTTCCTCAGATCAGTCAGCAGCCACACATGAGCTCCATGACAGCTGCCAAGCTTAAAAAAATGTTTCCTTTCTCTCAAAAATATGTTCAAAATCAAGCCAGGGGAAACTGTAGCCCAAAACTACTCCTAGTTTTGAGCACAGCTCTTCCAGTATCCTATTAAAATGCCTGTTTTCAAGTGTTTCCCATGGTGGCTGACAGTGTCCACGGTCAGTCCTAGTTTGATGAGGACAGCTCCTGGTGGTTTTGGGGGGTTGTTTCCTTTTTGGTTTGTTTGTTTTTAAATGTGAATGTAACAAAGGTTAGAATGGCATTCAAAATGAAATTCTGCCATTCCATATTCATTGTGTCACAGTGCTTTTAACTCAATTTCCCCAACTGCAATGTAAAGATAATTTCTCCTGCCTGGAAGCCCTGTAAACACATGCAAGGATATGTGGGTCACTGTACAGCCATGTACTTGAAAATGCACTCATGGTAGCACTGAGTAGACAAGTGGCAACCCTTTTAAAAAACTCAGTCTTTATAATGATTTGTACCTGTAGTAGAGTTAAATGTAATGCATTATGTTTGAATATTAATGTTACTTATAAAAGTGTGACACACCAAAGGAAGACATTTGAATAAAAATAACTCCTCTATTAGTTTGGACTACCATTTAAAAATGCCATTGTACAGAATCAAAAAGCTACACAGTGGTACCTTACTGCATAATTATGTCTTTCAGCCAGATTTGTGTTGTGGACAGAAACAATTAAAACTTTACAGAATTAAAGATGTTTTAAAAAAAATTCTCTAACTCTGGCAATAGGTTCCCATTAGGTTCAATAAATGAAAGAATCTTCTTTTCACCTTGCAAACTCTTATAAGTCATTGTTACTCAAACCCTGAGGCAGACTCTGACATATAATTGAAAAAGAAAAGCCACTGGCCAAAAGCATATCCATGGGGAGAGCTGTGGTGTGTTTTGCATCCAATTGTTTTTTCAAACAAAGGGTAATTCCATTCAACAAATTCAAGCAGCAGTAGCAAACTTTTATTCTGCATGATTTTTATTGCAATCTTTTATTGGTTTTGTTAAAACTGAAAAACTAGAAAGTTATTTTATTACAGGTTTTGTCTAAGAATAACATGATTTGATCATTACCCAAGGTGTAAATGACAGCAAAACCTGAATTTATGTGCAATTCACCAACCTTAGTTATCACAAACAAAAAATTCAGACCTCAGATTTTGATAGTCAAGTTTCAAAATGAAATTACAGTTTATAAGCCTGAATGTTTCTCTCCAGAATGAACAGAATAACTGGAATAATTATTTTCTTTAAGCCCTGTGTCAGTGCTCTCAGCACATAAGCAAGTCCGATACCAACACCTGGGAATAATACCCTATTCAAAATGTCAGGTTTTCTACAGCCCAAAGTTTTGTATTGGGGTAATTACAGACACGAACATTTTAACTGACAGTCTCTGTTAGGAGCACCATAACAATAAAATTTCTATGTGATATTGCTTTCCTGTATGCTAAAGTCCAGTCACGCCTTTGTGACACTCAGGAAGTCCTGGAATCCTGAAGGGTACCAGGATCACCAACAGCCTTCAAACCACAACACTGCCCCAGGTAGAATAGCAGTATATCTATCAAATCACCCCAGAATAAAGTGAACTAATAGAGCTATGAAAAAATAAATTCACCTCATTTAATCCAGAAGAGCTACGGTGGGAGAGAAGGCTGGCTGGTTGAACGTTTCGGAGATATGTGTGCTGAAGGTTGCACCTTCTACCATCTTACCTTCTCAGATTTTGGGAAAGATGTAGAGAAATGGAATAACAATAAGTAGGACAAAGAAAAAGTGGTAGCAGTAAAATCAGTAGTGTTGCTGCATTACAGTTCTTTAGTATCTTTAATATCCATTAGAGATTTACAAATTCCAGAGATTATACAAGAGATTCTACACTTTTTTCAACTCATTTGACAGGTAACACGTTAATAAATGAGTTCAGGTGAATTCAGGTGAAACAATTTGCCCATGAAAGAGTAAAATTATGTGATATGTCATGAACTGAGCAAAAATGTAGATGCATTATGAGAAAAAGTTTATGAAGTGATGCTACTAAAACGCTTTAACTGCCCAAATCGTAACTGTGTAATTGCTGCAAGCTAAATTTACTGAGTCATCCTTCAGCTGTCTAATAGAAGAGAAAATGCACTGTACCAGGGGTTAAGCACAGAATCATAGAATATGCTGAGTTGGAAGGGACCCACAAGGATCATTGAATCCAACTCTTCAACTGCATATTGTCTTCAGGGCCTCCCTGCCTTCGAGGGAGTCAATGTAACGTGTACCTTTCTATGGCATCTTTAAGCCTTAAGAATAAATGACAAAGGTCAAAGTCAAAAAGTTATCTAAGTTTTTTCTTTTTTCCTCTAAGAAAGAACACTAAAAAATCTCAATTGACAGTAATAAAATTATTAAAGATTAAAACAATAACAAAATTTTTAAAAAACCCTTCTCTCAGGTTTTACATTCTATCAGAATTAGACAAAATATTAATCAGAGAAAAATAAGAAGAAAGTCCTCTGTAAAAGAACGAGATACACACCTTGTGGGGAAAGCAAAGTTTGCAACTTCTAACAGCTCTAATACTGGCTTTGTCCTGGTGAAGCTTGCCATTTAGGCTGGAAATAATCTTGCTATTCCTTTTAGAGCTGCACAGATTGTTAGCATCCTGGCAAAGTATCAGCTATCAAGCTTGAGGACAGTAAGGGACAAGGGGAAAGAGGGCTGTTTTTGCTTTGTATGTGAGCCAAGTCAGAGCTAAGATATTCTGTGATAGGAGGGAAAGTCTAAGCCTTATGTTCTGTGAAGTTCTGAGAAGTTGGTAAAGTAATAGCCACAGTTTTGCTCTCTTACCACAGGTTAGTTTTTATTCAGTGCTTGCTCTTTCTATTACTAGTGTTGGTCTGAGACACTATAATTAGTTGCCTATTATTTAATGTATCAGATCCTACCCAGAATTCAATTATTCTGTTATTAAATACCTTTTCTTTTTCATTAAATTAACCTCTTCAGTATTTTAATCTATCATAACAACAAAAATAATCACTCATAATCAGAGAGAAAGGAGGCATAACATCCATAAAATTATTAAAATTACCCACATCAAGGTATTTTCAGATTCTTATTAAAGGGGTTTTTTATGAAAACATTACATATTCATCTCTGAATGAATGAGAAGGAAAGCAAAGTGAAACGTGAAGTCACTGAAGGAAACATTTACACATTACCAGAGCAAAGTAAGTTCCTTTAAGAAAGGGTACAGCCTTTGTTCTTGAAAGAGGAGTCATTAAGGACTAGCTTTCATTTTCCCTGGGGCCATTTCCAAGTGTGGTTAACCAACAATTATCATTATTTTTTTTTTAATACTGCATAACTATACTAGTATTGGGGTAAAAGTAAGTCACTAATTTTTTTCTAAGATCTTATTCTTTACAGGCAGTAAATAATCCAAAATGGCTATCTCTGCATACCACATCCTGATGAATGAGCAAGATGCCACCAGTGATTAATTTTCTGTTGCTGCAGTGTCAGTCACAAGCAAATCAGGTTAGTATGTCAAACAGCACACTGGAGGAGACTGTATCACCTCTTCCTTATCTTTCAGCGGGAAAGAGTTATTGATCATTCATTGCCAGCACTGACAACCCCTTCTCATCTCTTCACATTTCCACCCACCTCCCCTCAAAAATACTTTTAAGTTTACAAAAGCAATTATGGAGTCAGCACGGGATTGATTTCTTCACATAAAAAGATGTAAGAAGGTGTTTTGCCTACTATATTGTATACTTTGGAGACAAGTGTTGTACTGAAGTCTATGTGCAGCTCAAAAAGTTTCAAAACAGACACTTTTGCATACCCAAGTAAAGATATATTAGGAAAAAAAACCCAAAACACCACAAACTAAAACAAACAAACAAACCACCAACCAACCACAAAAAAACTAAACAAGTCTTGAGCTTTTGCAAGGTACTGAGTGCATAGCTGTCATGACACTAATAATATGGTGCTTAGGAACATGGTTTAGTGGGGGATCTGGCAGCATGAGGTTAATGGCTGGACTCAATGATCTTAGAGGTCTTTACCAAACTCAGCAATTGTATGATTCTATGATCAGACACTTTGTTTTCCTTAACAGTTTCTGGCAAAGAGTAAGAATTGTAAAAGAAGGAAATGCAAAAGGAGGAATTTAAGGATAATGAGATACCAAGACACGTGTCAGGAATCTAAAGGTTGCTGGAAGGGAAGTGAATGACTGAAACTGAATATGTTGGGGCACAGGGGAAAGACATTCAAAGCAGTATTTCTCCAGCTACAGAAAAGTGAGGCAGTAAAGTGCTGATAAGGTAGTCACCACAGGTCTAAAAAGGCTTGATAGGTTAGATCAACCATAAAAATGAAAGAATGCAATGTGAAATTCCTCATTTAATTTCTCCCTGAGACTGAAGCAAATAATTTTAAAAAGTGGTGTGTACTGATTTTTAATGGTTTTAAATATTTGTTTAAACTTTTTCATACATGATCTTCACTGAGTTCCAAAATGTTTCTGGAGAAACAAAGTAATTCATTATTTCACTATTAATTCATTTGGTAATTCAGTATTAATTCTTAATATTTGAAAAAGTTTTAAAGTTAAAGGGAAACAAATGTGAATATAATTGCACTATTTATTCTATATTAATTTAATAGCTCAGGAACTTATATAACCTAGCAATCAATGTGAACTAGCATTTTCCAAGGGATTACTGAAAACAAAAAAAACTGTAATAGTATCTTTCCCAGACATCTGAGAAGACCCTTATTTTTAAAATGAGATTTTTAATCAAGAATCCTTTCATTTTCCTGGAACAGATTTTTCTTTTCTCAAAACTTGGAATCTGAAAGCTCATACAAGAGTTTTTTAAATTATGTGAAAAGCCTTCAATGATACTTAAAAGATAAATAAAAGACAAAAAGAAAGAAACAAAACACCTTTTTTTAGCTACATTAAAATGTAGTTTGGTAAAAATTTTACAGGTCCCGGTAACAGAAAAAAATAAAGATAGTGCCACTCCACAGCAAACAACATTCATACATTCCTTGGACCTCTGTCTGTCACCAAAAAATGTAATCCTGCTACAGTGGGAAAAACCTACAGCTAACATATGTGTATCTTACGTGAATCATAGATTCATAGAATATCTTGCGTTGGAAGGAACCCAAAAAGATCATCACAATTCAAATCTTGGCCCTTTAAAGGACAACACCAAGAGTCACACCGTGTGCCTGAGAACATTGTCCAAACACTTCGTAGGCCTGGCAGGCTTGGTGCTTTGACCTCATGGGGAGCCTCTTCCAGTGCTCAACTGAAAAACTTCACTCTTTGAGTGAAGAACTTTTTTCTTCATATCCAGCCTAAATGTCCCCTGACTCAGCTCCATGCTGTTCCTTCAGATCCTGAGGGATCCTGGTCACCAGACAGAAAAAATCAGTGCCTGCCCCTTTGCTTCCTCTCATGAGGAAGTTGTAGAGTGTGATGAGGTCAACCCTCAGTCTCCTTTCCTCCAGACTGAAGAATCCAAGGGACCTCAGCCACTCCTCACATATGGCTTCCCCTTTCAGACTCTTCACTATCTTTGTTGCTCTCCTATGGATGCTGCCTAATAACATTTGACTATTTTATACTGTGACGCCCAAAACTGCCCCCAGCACTCAAGTGAGGCCGCCCCAGTGCAGAGCAGAGCCCCAGTCTGTTTGTACATCCAGGGTTGCCCCACGCCAGGTGCAGAATCCGGCACATGCCCTTGTTAAACTTCACACACTGGTGAATTCCCAGCCTTCTGATTTGTCAAGATCTCTCTGCAGGGCCTCTCTGCTCTCAAGGGAGTCCACAACTCCTCCCACTTTACCATCGTTGGCAAATTTACTTCATATAGCTTTGGGTCCTGCATCCAACTAATCTACAAAGAGGTTGAGGAGCACTGGTCATAAAATGGAGGCCTGCAGAACCAAACCAGTGACCAGTTACAAGGCTGATATAACCCCATGAGTTCTTCATTAATTTTTAAGAGCAATATCCATTATCATGACAAAGTATTTAGGATGAAAACACTGATGAAGGAAGTCTCCAAAAAGGAAACATATATCTTTAATAAAAAATACATGTTCAAGTTTATCTGCAAGCCATGTTGTATTATATTAGAACTAGGAACTGCCCAAGCACATGTTAAATGTACAGGGAGTCCAAGGGGTCCATCAGCAGAAAAGCTTCCAGCTGATATTTCTGAATTTCCATATACAATGTTGCTTACATAGTGCAAACTCTACTGCATTGAATGTATACCAGACTGGCAGTCCTCGGACATATTTTTGTCCACCAGGAGCATCTCCTTTATTGTCTGGAACTTCTTTCTTTCTTAATTCCAGACTGTGTATGTGTAGCCTTGGATTCTGAAGAAGGAATCACTCAAAAGATACTTAACAATTAAAATCCCAGCCAGGAAGAAGACAAAAGTGATGAAGCCTCACCTAACAGCAGACTCCTTGCACTGAAAGGCTACCTCCTTATCATGAGCATTTGAGTTAGTGGGAGGCACTCTTGAATTACCAAAAGCAGTCTTAAATTTACACAAATAGCAAATTTTAATTTCACAAATTGTACACTACTCCTGAAATTCACATGCTCTTTCTAAATTGGAGTTGGCTGAATGGTAAAACTGCTACATCAAATGAACACTGCTCTGACCCCCACTGTAAAATCTTATCTTTTTTTTCATAGGATTCTCAGAGAGAAAATGGATTTTTGGGGATGCAAAGTCTTACTTTGAATGAGGCAATGAAGTGTGAATTATTCAAGCTTGCAAACAAAAATTTCAGTTGCATGTATAGTAGGGAAATATTGATTCCTCCGCACAAATCTAAGAGAAAGCAAGCTTCTAATGTAGAAATAAATTTCCTGTTATCTGTCTCTACTTCACACAAACACCTTTAGTAGGTTTCTCTAATCCAATTTCATTCTCCATACAACTAGGATGAAAAATGCAACAGAAGCCTCAGTTTATGAAGTTAAAAAATTTGATTTGCACTTATTCATTTGACCAGACATTTAGAATTTCAAATTAGAACTCGGTTACTTAAAAAGGCATTTGAATGGCAATTTCATATCAGTAAGTTGAAAAGTAAGACCATGAGAATTTTGGTATTTCTTCTTCAACTTCCCTTCATGCCTTTGACTGTTTGACAGCTTCAGACAACAGGGACAAATGCCTCTTCACTAAAGTTCGTGGACTGTTACCATTTTCCACCAGCTACAAATCTGGCCCATAATTCACTGATTTGCTGAAATATTCCAGATAATAAAGTGAGTAAATGAAATTTATACACTTAGGCTTAAAACTAGGCTTTGGACAACAAGCAAGATCAGAACTCATGACAAGCCATCTGCAAATCACTGGGATGCTGTTCAGTCCCTGCATATTCGTCTTCCAAAATGCAATCTGGACTATTTGTCATTTTGTCTCTTAAGACTGTGGTGGTGCTTCCCCCCACCATCAGGCTTGCACTGCAGTCTCAGGAGCTCCTGACAAGCCTTGACTGAATCAGGTGAGTGTTGAACTGCCCCTTTACTGTACCAGTTAGGTGGTGAAGCCGGTCTTATATAATATAGGTGGGCACACTGACCATAACAGGAACATCAGCTGCCCAGCCAAAGTGGCGAACAAAGGATAGTCAGCCATACAGTAACAGCATTGGAACATTCCTTACCTGGAAAGTAGCCTAAGAGGAAAAGCAGCATCCCTGCTGGAGTTGTGGAAATTATTTCCAAATGTTTTGGAAACTACAGTAGTTACCAACTTGGGTTATGCCCTGAATGGAAAATTACTGGTGACTGAAGCTAATCATCTAGCAACCCTATGAACAGTGGTTGTAAGTGAGGCCCTTTGAGCTCTCCTGGACTGCAGTGGGCTGCACTCCCTCTGAATGGAACACCTCTCAGAGCTCATGAACATTCAAGTTTGCCATACTCAAAAGACTGTTGCTGAGGATGAGGCCTAGTCTGATGGAATACACAGACACACTTGAGTTGCGGCCCATACCTATTGAGAAATGCTAAGAGATCCGATGTATTTCACTGAACACAAGGAGAATTTTTGGTAGGTAGCTTTACACACATAAATATAGATACATACTTCTTTTTGCCTGTGTATGCATGTCTATTTATTATGGTATGAAGGTTATAATGAGTCTCTAATTAATTCACTGTTATAGTTGTAGCAAATTCTACTGATTCACCTCATAAATGTTAAATTAGTCGATGATTAAGTGCTGCTAAACCCTTTAGCACCCTTACTATTTTTTATCCATATCCTTTCTACCCTTCCTCTCTTGCATCACCAGTCTCTGTGAAAATCTTTCTAAACTGATTCAAATCTGATTTTCTTATGTATACTTCATCTATGTAGTAAGTTACAGAGTGAACCTTGCCACAAAATTCTATTAAAGTTTGCCTTTAATGGTGATTCTTTAAGTGGCTTAACCACTTACTGGCAACAAACCTTTTCCATAGCTAATATATAAAACACAAAAAATTAAGCTTTCCCTCAGACACAGCAGTAGTGTATCCAAGTAGATACTAACTTGTATGTAAGGTGTGTGTCATCTTAATGTTAGAACAGTAAGCGTAGGCTTAAAAATAAGTGTCAGCTTTTTTACTAGGACACCTGTTACTTGATTTTCTCCATTTTGACAGGTGCCAGTGGGAATGTTCGTCCAGGCATCAATCAATAGAAGGAGACTTAGATTTGTTAATGCTCAGAGAAAATCCTTTTTTTTCATCAGTATTTCTAGTTCTCAAAAAGAAAAGTGAAAATAAAAAGCATTTGCTTCCCCATAGCTTCCTCTGCGCTGTAGTTAAAACAATGAATTTGGTTGGTAATTATACCAACAATGTGAGTGTATCGCATTTAAACACAAAAAGCTATAAATAAACACAAACATCTAGTATGAGTGTTAAACACAGTGAATTTTTAATGAAGTAGTAAGGAACCCTCAAGCTCAGTTCTTAGGTGACAAAGGAGAGAAGGTTCTTTGCACTGAATGTTGTAGGAGGGCAAGTTGCCAAGCTGAAAACAGGGTACGTTCTCTCTTTTTAACTTCACTTTTACTGCCCTCTTGGCTTGGCTTTTGCTGCCTACTTGGACTTTCTGTTCCTACTGATGGTGGTGGATCTCACATCACCTGTCTTCTGGGAAGTGCCAGGAATGATTCCCAGGAAGATCCTTAAAATGTTCTTCAAGTATTGGAAAGACAAAGCATAACCTTGCTCCTCTGAACTTCTGTCTTCCTGGGCACCAGTCACCACTTGTACTTGCCATTCATTGCTGCCACGCACAAACTGCTCTTTTGGAAAGATCTCCAGGCACTTTATAAATGAAAACAAATGAACTTAAGTTAATTAAGTCTAAGGTCTTAATAAGAAACAGGTTCATTTCAGTGTTCTGATAATAATGACTCAGAAGAAGAGCATTTACCTGTCTTGCTGAAATTCAGTATTGATTCTCAAAACATAGTCATATTTAAAGTTCTAATCAAAAGGAAATAATAGCATTCATGTCTATAAGGGTGGACAAATGCCTGGTAAGTACTGGTAACAGCAGTTATATTCCCCACCTCAATTATTTTTATCTAAAATATGTCAGATTGATCACTAGCTCAAGGTTATTTTACCTATTTTAATTAATACTGTGCTAGCATCCAACCCACAACTGTCTTTCCGTCATATCTGGTTTTGCACACATGAAAAAAACCATAAAGACCAGAAAGAGCTCTTGCAGGCTGTGCAGTTGTCAGGAAAATACTTAGGTAGTGTGTACCAGGAAACAAGCTGTTCCCACTTCCATTATGCCAAGCTATTTTCCCCTTCTTTTATCTACAGAGTTCTGCACCATAGAAACACAGAAAAGTCAGATCATTTTGCAAAGTTACCATCTACCGTTGCTGATTAATTTTCTTTTATTCATTCTCATAATGTACTCAGCAGTTTTAAATGGACCGGAAACAGTATTTCTATTGTTTGTCTAAGGGACTTCTATTGCCACAAATGGTTCTAAAAGTGAAAAGATTGAACTTCATCATTATCTTTTACAGCGCATCATTATAGAAAACATCAGTACCTACAAATGATGGCTATTCAAAGTTTACACACTGTAAGACCATTAAGATAAGACAGCTTTGCTATGCATATGGAGTGCAACTACCATCTCTGGAACCCGGTATGAAACAGTGGCTTCTGTGCAATAAGGAATGCCTTCTGCCTCGTCTGCTTGACTCCCAACATTTGGGAACTGCCTGCTCCTGTGCCTTTAGAAGGTGATGTTTAAAAATTGACCAGCACTGCAAAAACCCCAGCACCTAATATATCTATATAAAATGTCTGTGCATATATGCGTATGTATGTATATGTATACATTTACAGATTTGCATTCTTTCCTTAAATGGAACTCTGAGCAACAAGGAACCAGATCAAGAGACGATACAACCTCTGATGCCAGATGGATGAAGTTCAAGTGAATTTATACTAAAGAGAACTGTAGACTTTTAAATTTTCAAAAAACATGAACAGTACTTTTTTTTTTTTTTAGTAGACATACTGTAGACAATACAAATTTGGACTAAATACTGAGAATACAAACATCACCATACTTTTTTTTTTCCAGCCACACACTAGTAACATACAGAGAACAACTAGAATAAAAGGATGAAAAATACAGCAGGTTTATGGAAGGGTGTTTAGAAGGAGCAGATAAACCTGTTTTCTTGAGCACTAAAAGAAATATTAAATTCTATATCTAAAAAAGCCATGTTCTGACATATATATACACATACATGATGTACATTTGTAACTATATATATATATATATATATATACATAGAAATACAAGAGATTAACACTGAGTTATTTTCATCTACTATAAATGTATTACCTTTAAACACACAAACTGACTTGTCAGGCCTGCCTTCATATTCAGAGACATACAAATACCATTTTTGAATTCAAACTTCACTATTCAAATTACTTCGTGTAATGCATAGACAAGCCCTAAACTTCTCCTGATTGGTACAGGACTCAGCTACAGCTCACAGACAAAGCAATACTGATTTTTTCAAAATTATTTCCTCTCTGAATGTTACCATAGGAAGAAGTACTGATGGGAAAATCACCATTTCTATAAAGGTATGCATAGTTTTCAAGTTAGAACCATTTCAAATTCCTGTAGAACACCTCAGATCCCATTTGCAGAGTGATAATATTTTAAAAAATATTTTACATCACTAACGTAAAAGAGAACAAAAATAGCATGACAACAAAGAGAATTAAAAAGGAATTTCAAGTGAAAGTAATTCATGTTGCCCTTATGTCTATTTTTTCACCATCCTTTGACACTTTCAAGTTTAAAAAACCATAAAACATCTATTACATAACTTAGAATTGACTAATGTCTTCTAAGTCGTATGTCTGAAACCTTCCAGCTCCCTTTCTTCTCAAAGCTGATGAACTATTTGCAAAGGCTTAGTCTATAATCAATATATGACATCTTTAAGTACTTCTTGAAATCAGCTCATAGTTTTTGCAAACAACTTATATTAATATTCTTAATTTCCACTACTTTCTGTAAAGGTATCCCTTTGTTTGTCCTACATATCAAGATGAATTAAAAATAGAGGTAAATTCCACTTTAAGTTGAGAGTAGAACAACAACCACCAAATAAAAATTGATAATTATGATAGTGAAATGAAATAATAATAATAATAATAATAATAATAATAATAATAATAATAATAATAATAATAATAATAATAATAATCATCATAATCATAATCATAATAATGAAAACCTGCAACCCACCACATTGGAATGAGGACTGATCTCCTTCTCCACCTTGATTAGATAATAATCTGTATGAAATTCAATGTCTTCTTTACGTGCATTTGGGTTGGCAAGTACATTATGGATATAATATTTAATCTTTCCTGGTTCCCAGGACTTCTTGACAGCCTTCATTCGTCCACGAGCAGGTGTGGTGTCGAAAAGCACAATGCAGAACAAAGCAATCAAGCCACAAATGATGATTATTCCGGGCAACGAGGCAGCCAGAGAATCTAGGCAATTGCTCATGATGGTAAGTGCCCTGATGTAGTAACAGCAAAACAAACCCCTTCAGAGAGTGCTACATATCCATGCTGGCATTCTGGTGACCTGTTGTTAAGCCAAAGGCAGCAGTTTCGGCTTGAGCGTGTAGCAAGTTCTACTATGTCACAATGGGTGACATAGGGGAAACAAAAACACCTTGCGTGTTGACTGTGTCCTCAGGTAGTTCCAGCTCTTACACGTCATAGAACCATAGAACCAGAGAATCATAGGCAGTCTTGAGTTGGACGTTACCTTAAAGATATTCTGGTTCCAACCACCCTATAATGGCTGAACAGTCCCAGCTCTCTCAGCTTCTCCTCATAGGAGAGATGTTCCAGTCCCTAAGGAAATCAGCCATAATCCAAAGTTATGATAAACCTTACAATTTTCACATCACACAAAACAAATCAGCCAGCTTAGCCAGCTTGCTGGAATTTAACATAAATTGGAAATACACCAAATTTAGCTTTCTTCTGAAGAAACACCTAGTTCTTCAAAACAACATTATGCCTTATTTTTAGTATATCTAGTAAGCTTGTTTCTAATACAGTCAGTAGAAAACAATAGAAAAAGTATTTACTAATATTGCCACTTAAATTGTAACATTGTACCAAGGATCCGTATAAATATTTATGAAGCTTTTGTTATTTGTTGAGAATGTTTTGCTAAGTTTTCAACAAGAAAACCATATCAGTTTTGTAGATACAACACCATATACCTTTGGTTTTGTGCTTGAAAACATAATTCTTTAACATACCTTTTACTGAGTCTACTTGCCAAGGCAGCCTCTGTGAAAAAAATGAAGTTTAAGACACTTTTCAAATAAGTTATATATAACAGTTTTCATACTCTGAGTATGAAATGTGTAGTCTTGGTTTAGGCAGTTTTGTTTGCTTGCTTTTAATTGCCAGCTGATCCTTCTGGGTATAGACAAGGCCTCTGAAGGCATCATAGTAAATGGGACTGGCACTGACTCAAGCATGCTGAGCCCAAGGTTTATATTTAATTTGGAAAATGTAGCTTTTTCCAAGAAATCAGAAAACTTTCATTTTGAGAACTGTTTTAGTCAGAATCCCACATCTGAAAATTAACTTTTGGCATTTGCCTGTGGCTTTAGAAGGCATGCTACTTTGCCTAGAGTGACGTAGAAAATTCAAGACACAAGCTTTTGGGGGATTTCTAGTAGTAGGAGAAAGGAGAAAGGAGCAAAAATCAGCCTTAGAAACATGTATGTCTTATCTGTAGAAGACCTTTAACAGTTTTATGACATCCTGAGGGATGATTAAGCATACTGTTGTGTTTAGAGTAGAGAAACTTGGCAGAAAGTGCACCCTCTTGCTTTCCAGGTAGCCCTCAGAGATCAGAGGGGCTGGGTGCAGCTAGGCTTAGTTTCCAATCAGAAAAATTCAGCACTGTAAATTCTGGTCGCATTCAATAAGACCTCAGATGCACAAATAGTGTGGGATACACTGTAAGTGGTCTCATTCACAAATAGCACAGTTCACTGTTTCAACACTTAAAAGTTGAGTTCAAAAGGAATTTTCACAAACACAGATTCACAAATAGTGGAGGGGTTTACTGGAGCAACAGACTATAGATTCTCTTTGACAGTGATAAGTTCATTAAATCTGCAAAATATTAGGATAGATTTCAAAGCACTGTATTTTATATCTTTGGCAGTTACACAGTAAATTAACCTTTTATAGAGAAAAACTGAACCTTTAATTTTATTGGGCTTTTTTTGCCTTCTCATAAAATTATGAAAGGATTAGCAGATTTTCTTCTGGTAAATTAACACCCACATGTCCCAGTTTTAACATTAACAAGATCTAGTCAGCACACAGTAAAATTTGAAACAAAATGCATCTACGCTAGTGTTTTAGAGAATTTGAGGACTGCATTTTGGAATTGAACCTTGTGCTTACTAACACCCGCTTCACTTCAATGAGCATTGTGGAGAGGCATGAAAGTGGCTTCAATGTGCTTCTTTTGTATAAAACTAACCTGGAAAATATAGTCCAAGAGTATACGAGACGAGCTATTTTGTGTCACACCTAGGATGATTAGAATATGGCTGACAGGTCCTCAGGGCCAGCTCTTTCTCAGACCACTTTTATTAACCTAAAATACTTGTTAATGGAGACATAGCCTTGTAAAACCCATCTTTTCCCCTATATACATTATTTTATCTCCGGGTGAGATCTTTTAACCCAAAAATTTCCTTGAACTGCGCTGGCACCTGCTCTGCCTGATACTAAGAACTACAGCTGCTATTAAAGCCAAGAATAAATATTTCTGGTACTATGGTAACTTGTAAAAATCTGTAGACAAAAATATCACTGCAACGGATGCTTGGTTAGCTGGTTTTTGCAACCATTTGTATGTTTTAATAATTACAAATTTAGGCAGAGATGTATTGAAAGTTTTTGCAAGCTCAATTCCAGTCTTCTGCTGTTAGGTACAAACCTATTCTCCTTTGCTGTAGTGTTTCATCTCACTTTTTCAACTCAAAGGGGTAAATGAGGTATATCAACCTTCAGCATGGAAGGTGTTTTCATGCAGCAAAAATAAAACAGAAAAAAAATCTTAAAGAGAAAAATACTAATGCATTTTGTTTCAACTCCTCAGGGAAAGCAATTTTATCATTTTCTTTCCTGTATGACTTCTTGATATAAATATATACATAGACACATTTATTTTAAAAAATCACATTCTCTGCACATTTAATTTTTAGAGTGTTCTAGATAATACACAATGCATAGTCTAATGAAATTTAAATACTGCATCTATCATGATGAAATTAATTATTGCAATCGGCTTGGGTGATTTAACTTTCTAAGGACAGCCATTTTCTAGCGAAGCAGGTAAGTAATATTATCATTGGTTTCCCCTTCATAATGAATAAAAAAAGACAGTATATGTTTTTACCTAGAGTAACTCCTGTCAAGGCTGCTTGTGAGAAAAATATTGTTTGCGAAAAATCTGCATTTCTAGAGTGGGATAAGTGGAAACTATTAAGTGACTGCAGTAATTTTTTTCCAAGGGAGTATACAGCTTCTACCTCAGAAGTAAAAAGTAAGCTATAGCTCTGTGAAGATTAGCTCTAACATGAAGAATCTGAATGAAACATTTTTATCTTAGGTTTCAAATCCCCATTACAGAGGTTGGTAAAAGAAAGGTCATTTGGTATTCACCAGCCTTGTCTTTCAACAAGAGAACATTTCTGAAGTATTATGAAGAAAAATTTGCATTTGCTTTTATAAAGTTGTTTTGATTTATCTATGATCTCTTTTCTTTTCAAGACAACATCTCCTAAAGACATCTTGTGAATGCATAATGTTTAGACGTATATATCCATAGATTTGTGAAGGGAGAGGATAAGGATGAAAAACTGGTTTATATTTTGTACATAGTGACAATCTATGTCCTTGCTACAATAACCTGAACTATAGAGGTTGGTGTCTCTGCAGGTACCAAAGAGCAAGAATTCAGAAATTCTTGGTTTCTCCCTATAGAAGGACAAAAAGAAGTCCAATTTACTATTGGAAAGGCTCCCCTCCTTTATAAGTCTCAAGCATTTGGAAACAATTCCTCCATGGCCCATTTTTGTGCTACATAAAAAAATAAGTCCTGGTTCTGTTTCCCTTTTAAAAATTAACTTACTGCAAACAACTACCACACTGCTCACAAGTCGAGTAGGTCTAAACACAACTGTAACTTTGATACTCTAGAATACTGATGCCTGTTCCTTGGAAGTTCAAATCTGTTTATTCCCAACTTCAGATTTCTATAGATTTTCAGTGACTGGGTGTCATGGTTTAGTAATGGTATTCTCCAATTTTGTACTCACAGTAAGACCACTACTCACTTCCCTTTCCCACTCCAACTGGAAGCACAAAAGGCAAAGATTACGGGTTCAGATAAGAACAATTTATTGGAAACAGAAATGAGATTAAAAAAATGAACAGTAACAGCAAAAATATTAATAACGAAATGTATAAGACAAAGAAATTATTTATACAAAAAGCCCCACAAAATAAAAAATACCCATCAGCTCTCTCCCACCACGTTTTCTCCACCTGAAGGAACATCCTTCTCCCATGAAGTGAGAGTTCCTTTCCCCCACCCTGGCAATGATATGAGGTCCAATAACATCAGGATCCTGGCCACGCTCCCTCACATCTATTGCAAAAAATTAACCCTGTCCTGGCTGAAACCAGGACATGAAGACATCATTCCAGTTCTTTTCCTTACTTTGTGATCCAGGCAATGTCATGCAAATAACCTAAGAGAATTGATATTCAAGATCTCCCGATAAAAGGCAATGAACGTCTGTCTCCCAGTGTGGTTTTCAGGTTTTTCTAATTCCTTCAGCTGTCTTCCTGCTTATTCTCTGCTTTTTCCTGTATTTATAAGGTATTAATGAAAACATGAAAAAGTTGCCCATAATGTTTGCACACGATGAAGACAGGTGTGCTTTTTTGTCAGGGTAGTCATGAAATGTAAAGAAAAGCCAAGTTTCACTCTTTTCAACTCCTCAGTAGGAAGCACAGAAAATATTAGAACATCTTCTCCACACCTGCAGCCTTCCAGAAATGACCATAATCTATTCATTGCAGCATATTCTAGTTATCTTAATGAGATGCCACTTTATTCCTGAGAAGGCCATGAAAAAGGATGTTGAAATGCCATCCCTCATAAGCTCCAGGCAGTGAAACTGAAATGGAGTATGAGCTTTAGGAAAGCCACTTTTGCTGACTATTGCTAGATTTATCTCCATTTAAATGACTTGTGAGTTGGAAAATTGTTATTACTACACTAAATGTGTCATGTTCTTTCTACAAACCACATAATATAGTTCAATATAATAAAATAGTTTAAATCTATGGAGTTTAATTGTCCCTGCTTGTATTACATAATTGTTGGTGTGTAATCAATGGGATATGCTCACTTAACAAAGGCAAATTATTTCACTTGATGTTCTTCTGGCTTTATCAGGATGAACTACACCTCTAGCTATATAACCTATTTTTAAAGGTGTAGTATTTAAGTCCAAAACAATAATAACTTTTTAAAAATAGCTCTTTATTCCTTATAAAACACAGAAAAATAAAATTTTTTCTCAATTTTTCACTTACTGCCACCTTAATGACGTGTATCTGGACTAGCCCACCTGATGTTGTCCACTTCTAGAGTGCATAACAACAGAGAAACAGTTTCACTTGTACAGGGTCACTCCTCACCTTTTCATAGGTACAAGACCAACCATATTTATGCTTATATTGATCATATAATTGAATGCAAATTGCCAATGGCTTTTTTATCAGCCAAGTCACAATATTAACAACAATAAAACCTGAAAATCCTAAATTACAGGGAAACCTAGGAGAACTAGCAACAAAATACAAGAAAGCAAGAGATTATGCTGTGCTACCTAAAAGTACTTTAAAATTTTATTTTCTACATATGAATGATTTTAGACCTACCTTTTCTCTTTGAATTTGTGGTTTACAGAGTGGCTTAATGCAAACTGAGTCAGAGACAAATATGTCTCAGACACCTCCTGGGACTTACATGGGTCTTGGCATGCCCCTGACTATGTGTCTGCTAGCAAGTTGACTTCAATCAGGCTAATATTAATACAGGAAACTTTAATTAGGCATTTCATGCAATGGGCAGTGTGTAATTGGCATGAATATACCTTCTGCAGAGCAGTCTGATTAGTCATAAATAAGCATTGCAGTACTGCTGAGGGGAATAGATGAATACTCTGTTTTACTGGTACCAAGGCTTATTGACTCAAACAGATCACGATGAAAACATTGTTTTAATGAACTGCAGCTGCCAAGGCAAAGTAGAAGACAGTTTACATCATAAAGTTATAGCCTCAACTTTTTAGATAACAAGCACAGACTAATTTAAGATGACATAAAATACCCTGATTGCAACAGTTCTTTTGCAGTTGGGCAAACAGAAATCCATATACAGTTGTATTAGGTGTAATTGGTGTTTGATAGTTTAACTTTTTCTACAATAATCACAATTATGCATGCAGATACAACTTGCTACAATGAAATTACAGTTATTGACTAACTGACTATATGTTTCTAATGTCATCTGATAGAAACTGAAAGTCAAATAATTTTCTCTCTCCATAGAAATAAGGAGCTCTTATTATTTCCTTCATATGAAGAACTACATAGAATAATAGAATTTGTGTTTAATACAGTAATTTTTTCTTAAATTATTAAAGACACAGATTTCTCTTTGCTTCATAGTTATATATACATACATATGTAACAGGGGTTTATGAAGCTTTCTCGATATAATTATTTGTAATGATGTAATTAGAGATGTGAGTGTACCACATATTCCTATGCTCTTAAACGCAGAGGGGGTTAACTGATGAGAGCTTGTGAATCTTGGGATATGAGCTTTATGTAATAAATGCAGCACTTACGTTCTTTAAAACTCAGTAGAATTACAACTGAAGTCCTCTCACTATGACACAATGGTTGTTATAACAAAGGCAACAAGAGTGAAAAATGTGGAATTCCAGATTAAAATATGTTACATATTATAGGTACTATGAAAATTGCAAGGAAAATTACACCCAAATAATCAACAGGTGTGTTTGGGCATGTCTATCTAGACACTTTAATCTGGTTGGCTGTTAGCAAGGTATCACTAGGAACAATAAATATATTTAAAATCTTTATTACATGAATAACAAGGTGTCAAGAAAGGTGCCAGACTGTTTTTAGTGGTATCCATCAAAAAGACAAGGAATAACGGCCATAAACTGAAACACAAGTTCCACCTCCACTTGAAGAAAAACTTCTTTCCATTGAGGGTGGCAGAGCACTGGAACAGGCTCAGTGAGGTCATGAAACCTCCCTTTCTGGAGACATTCCAAACCCACCTGGATGAGTTCCTGTGTCACCTGCTCCAGGTAACCCTGCCTTGGCAGGGGGGTTGGACCAGATGACTCCAGAGAGCCTTTCCAACTCTAATTATTCTGTGATTCTGTCATTCTCTGTAGTTAGTTATTTATGGAATGATGACACTATATTTTGCCATTTTCCTGAAGATGAAAAAGACAAAAATACCCAAGAAGGGCGGGAAAAGAACAGAAGAGATAAAAAAAAAAAAATACAGTGCATTATTTTTTGGTGTACAGACTCATTAATAGCAACTCTTCTGGATAATGAGATATAAGATATTTTTTATGTTCTTATGCCTTTCAAAACACTTGACAAGAAACATTATTTTCATTAATCTTTAACAGCAGACAAGAATTTCTTACTGTTTTGATTTCTAGCTTATAACAAGATAGTTTCTATAATTTTTTTTTCCTGGCTTGCTCATTTCTCTAAACTTCAAATAATTATTTCTTCTGATTTTACAAAATTCCATGTTTCTTTTCACTGACTTTTCAGAAAATAATGTGTTTGTAATGATTATTCACAGCAAAATGGGGATCTTTAATTAATCTTAACAGAACTAAAAACTAACTGAAATTTGCCTATTTGCAACTTTGCAGAGATGATACATAATTTTGGATGTAGGCTAAGCAGTGTGATTGAAACAATGGTCTATTCCTTCCCATCCCCAAAGAGACTTCCTTTGCCGTTTCCTTTCTATTCCATCATTTCTGAGAAGACTCCATCCTCTGGATGATATTGGCCTTCGTGCCTGAGAAAATGTTTTGTCAATAGATGAGAGCTACAGGAAGTATTTTGAAAAATTAGTCTAAGTTTTTTGTTTCCGAGAATATTCATTTCAGTGCTCTGCACTATAATTTTGTAAGCACACGGGACTTCAGACACAGCTTATTGTTGCAGTCCAACCAGCAGCAGTTGCATGTATAAACAAGTGAGGATTGCTTTCCTCATAAGAACAGGGAGAACTGAGCATTACTCTAGTATCTATGGGGGAAACCTTAGTATTGATGAAGAATCCAAGCAGAAAACAAAACTAGGGCATGAACTCAAAACAAATCCAAACTCATCTGGGTTCATCTTTGGCCAGCTGTCTTTCATCCATGAGTTGACCGTTTATGTGCTCTAGGCCATCTTGCTAGCAGGTCTGGAGCTGCACATGATCTAGGATAAGGTGCCACCCAGCATGCACAATCTGCCCATCTCAGCTAATGGCTGTGTACGAATTCTGAAAAGGAACAAAGAAAACCAACACCAACTTCAAGTCCGGGAGGCTACACACTGGAACTACAGAACCCAGTCACTGCTCTTCATATAAAGAACCTAAACAATATACCTTTTGGCCCTCCACCCCAAGACACAGCACTTTCTTCAAGCAATACATCAGTAATTTCATGGTCAAGAGTACACTGAAATGATATCAAAGATTAAAATTTAGTTTAAAAAACGTTGTTAGTAGCATCCGAGGAGAGCTTTTAGTTTCACTGTTCTTTCAGTAACATGGCTAGAGTTTTAAAGGCATCCTACCTAGAACTATTTCTGAAGAATGTGGTTTTATTCTACTGCTAACTCAGCTACTCAGTAATCACTACTTGTGGAACAAGAATAGAATGACAGGCACAAATCTGTGCTACTCTGTTTCTCCTGACCATCTTTCTAAGCATATGAATTTCAAGTAAGATTCTGCAGGAGAATAAGAGGTGATTCAATTTCAAAGTGTAAGTACCATAGCATTTTACTTGCCACATACTAAATGCATTTTGCTCATTCTGAGCAGTACTGCAAGTTTTTTTTCTTTTTTTTACTAGATTTCTTAGTGCCGAGCTGTTAAATAATGTAATTTCAACCATGATGAATTATTAGAGCTTATTACTAGGTCTACCACTTGCTCTTTTCAAATGTCATGGAGCAAAGAAATTAAGGTACTGAATTTAGAAACTTAGAAAATTTTGTCTCTTTTGCAGACAAAACATTTGCCTTTCTAAAAAGAAAAGGCTATGTTCTTGCTTTAAAGTAAATTTAGAAGACACATTTTTATACCAAATAGTAGATAGTAAAAATCACAAATTCTTCTAACTGTTTTATTTCTTTGTTCTACAGCTACCAATGAAGCAGACACAATTTTACAGGACTTCTTATTCTTTCTTTCCTTCACATGCCTTGTCGCTTTGTTACGCCTGTACAAACTACAGAGGAGAAGTTCTAAATAGGTACCAATATAAAAGTACTTATGAAGAAGAATTCAAGGCTATAATGTAAAAGTTCCACACTTATCTGATGAAGACATTCCAAATAGAAGTGCTGATAGTCACAGGAAGGAATGACAAATCACATTATTCACTACAGGATGGAGTCAGCTGGCCAAATCTCCAATCAGCTTTGAACAGTCTGGTCCCCGATCATCAGATTCAGTGAAGAGATGATATTTAATCTATACTGAATTTAATACCATCAATGGTCAAATTGGTGATCATTTTACCAGAGGGCTGAAATACTGATTCTATTGGTGAAAAAATGCTTTCACATATGACAAAATTTTCACAAAGCTTGAGTTTCTTTGCAGGAAACATTGGTCTAGTAAAAAGAAAACAAAACTAAACAAATACCACCAAACAAAATCACAGCCTCCTCCATCCCCCAGCACACACAATAATCATTTTCCTTTAATCTGAAATTTACTACAAGACTTAACACTTTTCTCTACTACTTTTCCAAATTTTCTAATTAATAGGGTGTCTTACTGGTTTTCCTTAGCACTTTACCATTAGCTATTCCTACCATGAACTGCTCACAATAATTTGCCAGAAAATTTGAAATCAAGGTCTGAGTTTTAACTGCATTCTCCTCTTTAATGAGAATTAATTATTATCTACAGTCATTTTCCAAATAAACATATTTTTTCCTCTTTCAGTCAGGTTTTAGTTTGAGCTAACAATGTCTAAGAAGGCTTTTTTTTTAAACTTGTATCACGTTGTTAAACAGCATTCCTTTCCTTTTTTTCCAAGGTACCTAATTGACATGAAAGGAAATTTACTGGTGTATGACCACTGGCAGTATTCAGTACCAATACCATTGTCATTCCAGCAAGTTATCATCTTCTGATTATTATTTTTAATAATTGAAAACAAGCAAGCACACAGAAATATGCATTTGAATAACATCTCCTCTTTTTTCTATCAGTTGTCTTTATCTGTATGCTGGTGCATACACATTTACAAATGAATATCTGTGGAACCAATTGGTCTTTGCAGCTCTGTTGCAGCAAGGATGTTTCTGCATAATCAGAGAGAGAGAGTAGTAGTTTCGCCCTCCTGAACTTGTGACAGGCAAAGGGAATTCACAGCTGAGGGGAGCTAAATACAGCTCTTCTTATCTCAGTCAGAAACACTCTCTTCTAAACAGTCTGACTGAACTTTACCATGCCAACAAAATTCAGGTAACTATATTCCAAAATGAAAGATCAATTATTACAGCTGCAGGTTCAAGGTTTGCTTTGCAGTCCCAGCAGAGTTGTGGGCACTATGGGAGTGGCAAAGATAACTGAAAAGTAAAAGTTAAGACTAGGTTTCAAGCCCAGTATGCTGACCTGGCTCACAGCACCTAAAACGGGCTGAAGAGAACATTTTCATCACTGTTTTTCAGAGTCCTTACTCTATTCTTATTACCTTTAATCTCTGGGACTCTCAAATCAACATAAATTAAACCTCCTGAAAAAGAAATATAGTTTTAGGACTCTCCAGTATCATCAAGTCTCCCCTGACGCTCCTTTCCTAAATAGAAGTAGCCAGTATTATCTGATGGCATTTCATATACAGGTCAGAGCAACAGAACCAGAGGTTAAAACCAGAAAAAGTACCTTTCTGCTGTGCTGAAATACTGTGGTTCTCTGACATTCTGTTTTTTGAAAATATACCTGGGAACAAAACTTGTGGAGCTGCACACATATATCATCAGTCTAAGAATAGATTTTGTACTGACAGAAATTAAGTCTTAGTGATTTCAGACAGCTTCAAGATTAAGGAGATACAATTTGAGGTCATAGTTTTGGATTTCATCACTAAATGTCTGCATGAATCCTGCTTTAGGAATTTTAATCCTTTGTAATGTCTGGTCTCAGATCCTGTAAGCCTTGCCAAGAACTGGCAAACTTGTGCCAGTGAAAGATAGTTCCTTTTGCCACCTTTCTAATCAGAAGAGTAAAGCATTTTTGTTAAAGTAACTCAGTCTGCCAGGCAAAGAGTCAGCAGAATGCAAATGGCGATGGAGACAAAATAAATGTGTCTGGGGAAGGAAAAGGAGACACAAGAGAGGAAGGAATCCCTATTTCACATTCAAATCTTCTGCTGTGAAGTTCAGCTGTAGAAATACCTCTCTGACTTATTTTGGTCAGGTCATCTTCAGAATGAGGTTGACAAAGATCTGCTGGTCATGATGATCAGAGATGAGGAGAGCAGTAGCAAGAAAGGCAAAACGCACTGCCTTCAGCTCACCCATCTCTGCAGCATAGTTATCAGCTGAAGATCTGCAAGAGGTAGAAAGGGTAGAAAGCCTGTTTCATGTTCCTCAGTTTGTCACACGAGTTTCGATAGGTGTATGTGTATGTGTAGTTCTTGCTTATCTGACATAATCCTAAATACAAAGCTCTGAATGAGCAGATTTAGCCCATGCTTAAATTGTTACTGAATATTAACACTTGTCCTTTGAGCTGAGTTGGATCTTTTTTTCTAGGACAACTCACTAAGCTTACACATATTTCTGAGCATCTGAGCACATTTCTACCATTGAGTAATATTAGCTGGTACACAGCACTACTTTGGAGTCCCTACAGCTCATGCTAGAGCTTCTTAAATATCTTTCCAAGGGTAAACACAGGGGCAAATAATAAAAACAAGACCTGCTCTGTATAAAGCCAGCTGGAAGATGGCAAGATTCCATTGAAAGAAAGGAACAAACCATTGAAGGAATAAAGAGATTTTCACCTTCTACTAGATTGTTGAGACTAATGCAAAGCAGAATATGGAAGTCTGGTTAGAGCTCAGCTGGGAGTTCAGTGGGTAGTATTTTTGGGTTTGACCTGATTTATGGCTGAAAGAAGGTCTGTATAGTGAGCTACATAAAAAAAGGTGCTGGTTCATTTGAGACCATTTTTATAATTGCACTAGCAGGGAGTTAAGGAAATAACCATTTTGCATGCATGTAAAAAACTCTCAGGCAGATTTAATGAACTTGAGCACCTCAGGAAGTAACTCTGGGCTCTAGTTGAGTTGATGAGACCACTTATCTTTCTGAAATGGTGTCTTCCAGTCTTTATAGACTAAATTCCGTTCACCCTTTCTCCAACAGCTGTGCTAAACCTCAAGGGCCTTTTCTTAGCCATGTCTTTCATTTGGAGCTGCTGTTTGAAATTGTGTACTCTACCTACACAGCTTAGAACTTCTCTAGACCATAATGCTGCTTAATGTAATGCAATGCAATACAAATGTCAGCTTGAATCACTGCTAAAAACAAATGACACTTTTTTGGGGCAATTAGGAATTAGAAATGGTAAATAAATACTCTGCTGTCAGCATGTCTCTGCATCAGGCTGCTCAACAGTCTGGCCATTAACTGCTGGTGTACTCTGAACAGCAGCAATTTTGCATTTACGTTTTATTAATACTAGCAAATATTATCAAGGAGGCAAGGACTTCGAAACAGTAAATATTCAGTCTCATGAAAGATGTTATTCTTGGAAAAAACAGGATAAATACCATGCATCTACATGGAGAAATCAAAACAATGTGGTCTGAAAAACTATTTAGGTGATATAAATTGTATTTCTCTTGCCAAAGGAAAATTTAGTTAGTTACTGGACTTCATTGCAATATTTTGCTAGCAGTAGATTCACATTAATGGCTGTTTTTAACATTGTTCAAGCAGTTAGAATGGTCTAATACTATGAAAAGCGTATATAAATTGGTCACAGGGTTGCAGCTTACTGACTGTCAGAATTTACCTCTAAACTCTTGAGTTATACTTGCAGAATTTGTAATTCATCACTGATTTAAGTAAATGGTTTAAATCACTGAGACTCAGTGAAAATGATCTATATTGTGATTAAAAACTACATTTTCAGACTGGAACTGTCATTCATTAAAATACATGACCGAATTTTAACCGCCTGTGATGAGGAAGGTATGGTTTCTACAATCATCCTTGGGTCCCAGAGGACTTCAAGACAGAGAATAGTTTCGGTACAGTCATGACTGGTTCACAATACAAAATAAAATGTTTCAAAATACCTTCACAAAGTTTACTTCTCAGAGTAATTTTCAGGCATAGCTAAAATTTGTGAAAGATTGCCCACTGGGAAGAGAAGAGGGTTCAATAGACCCACCTCAGGACACAGCTGAGCCCACAAGACAAGCTGGTGGCATTTCTCTGAAATCATATTTTTAAAAGGGCAGAAAACACCACACAGGCAGTGGCGGAGGGTAGATAAGAGTAAAACACAGCTATGGGAACACCAAGACCAGAAGAAAAGAAGAAAGTGCTCTGTGGTGAAGTAGATACTCCTGAAGAACTGCAGCCCTTGAAGAGACAAAGCCAGACCAGAGGAAAAATGGGAGGGGGAAGGAGTGACAGAGAGGAACCATTGTCTCCTGATGTAACCACCCCCTCCCCACATTCCTGCACGACCTGGCGGGAGAGTAAAGGACCCTGGAGTGATGGAGTGAGGGGGAGCCTGGAAAAGAGGGAAGGAAGGTATTAATTTAATGTTTGTTGTTTCACTTCCTCCTACCCAAAGCACTAATTTGATATCTATTTTAATTTGCAATAAGCTAATTTTCCCCAGGTCTAGTCGGTTTTGTTTGTGATGGTAACTGCAAGCGATCTTGGCCCAGGAGGTTTCTCACCCCTTTCCTTCCTATTTTCTCTCTTCTCTGCTGGCTGAGGAGGAGAAAGTGAAAAAGCAGCTGAGTAGAAGTTTAGCTGCTCCAAGGCTAACCCACCACAGACACAATCATTTTTTCCAGAAGCATTAGAAACAGAGGGGGTCATTTTACCTGTCATCTAAGAATAACCAGATAGTTCAACACAACAAAAGAAAAACATTTCAAAGGGGCTTACTAGCATTTCCACTATGCAAGTAACAGAAATAGCATGTCAGGAAGGCTGTTCTGCAAATCAATAACAAAGGCTGGCCATGCTGACAAGAGCCGTCGTTTTCCAAAACTATATACTCACGGCTTGATTCCCTTGTGTAAATGTCCCAGTGCCCAAATTTCTGTTTTATTTTGTTTCCGGCTTCAGTCTCATAAAAACTCCTAACAGAAATATGGGAACAATTGGTAAAGTCAGATGTCTCCATAATGAGATTGTAGCAATTCTCTTAAGTTCCTGTTTCTAGATGTACAGCATGTTCTTCTTTCTACCTCAGAAAGAGCAAGACTGTTATTCTAGCACAGCCCAAAGAAAAGCTAGTACGCATACCAAATTCCCTCTGGATGGCACTCTGGCTTAGAAACATCTTTTGCAGGCCAGAGGGCAATTCAGTAAAAGTATGACTCAGCCATCCTGTCTACTACATACAGGCAGTCCAAGCAGCTTTAACCTACTTGACAAACAGGTCATCTACTATTGGAGTTAAAACTTTAATTGCTAAGGTATTTTCAGTAGAATTTCATATATTATCTTGCCAAAGAGAAACCTCAACAGCAGTTGAGGTACTTTCCCTTCAGGTCTCTGTTTAATGAACTTCTGTACACTTCCAAAGGTTGAAACAATTTATAATATGATCCAGACTCAATGTAAACCCGCTTGGTAATCTTCAGCAGGACTGTACACAAGATTATCCAAACACCATAGTTTCAATTGTAAAGGAAGTCTTCCTTAATAATTACATTTTATTTCCATACTTTTATTTGTCTGCTTGTGAACCACAGAATTTTAAAAAGTCAACTAGCACATACAAAGATACTGCAATTCAATTTAAATTCAAAGTAAACTCTGTAAGGTCCAAAAACAGTTCTTCCTGACTCCATTATTTCTTATCGTCTGTTCAAGCCGTAGACTTAACCCAGCTGATGGTTTCATTCAGGTCATACGGAATGGATTGCACTTTCTAATTAGTTCTACAGATGTTCCTGCACCAGGCTTAGGCTAAATCAGTGTCTGGAAGCACAGCTCCAAACAAAAACTGGTAATTTTGGGTGAGCTTAGTTCTCCACAGAGGCACAAGGCATTTCATCCAGCCAAGGTCAACCCACTACATTCACCATTAAACCATGTCCTCAAGTACCACTTCTACTACATTTTTAAATACTTTCAGGAATGGTGACTCGACCTCTTCCCTGGGCAGACTGTTCCAATGCTTGACAAACCTCTCCATGAAAAGGTTTTTCCTAACATCCAATCTAAACCTCCCCTGCTGCAACCTGAGACCATTTTGTCTTGTCCTCTTACTTGTTATATGAGAGAACTGACTGCCCCCTACCTGGCTACAATCTCCTTTCAGGCGTTGTAGAGAGTGATAAGGTTCCCCCCAAGCCTCCCTTTCTCCAGGCTAAACACCCCCAGCTCCCTCAGCCCTCCTCACAAGACTTCTGCTCCAATCTCTTCACCACCTTGCTGCCTTTCTTTGGACACAATCCAGCACCTCGGTGTCTTTTTTGTACTGACAGACCCAGAACCGGACACAGGATTTGAGGTATGGCCTAACCAGTGCTGAATACAGAATCACTGCCCTGGTCCTGCTGGCCACACTTTTGCTGATTCAGGCCAGGGTGCCATTGGCCTTCTTGGCCACCTGGGCACACATTGGCTCATGTTCAGCAGCTGTTGACCAGCACCCCCAGGTCCTTTTCCATTGGGCAGTTTTCCAACCACTCTTCCCACAGCCTGTAGTGCTGCTTGAGGTTGTAAACCAAGTGTAGGACCTGGCACTTGGCCTTCTTGAACCCCATACCATTGGCCTTGGTCCATCAATCCAGCCTGTCAAGATCCCTCTGTAGAGCCCTGGGAAACACCACTGGTGAACCACTGCCAACTGGATTTAACTTTATTCACCATCACTCTGGGTGGTACATCATCTGAGGATGCACTGAAAGGTATAGAGTCTTCCTCTGACATTTAAAGTTTTGTTCATCTCCTCCAGTGCTTGGATCTCGATCTTTCTGCTTTCTATTGCTTCCCCTTTCTAGGGAAATGCTCCTATAGAAGGAAACTTTGAAGAGACTATTCTTGGAAAGCTTCTTCTGGGTAGAAAAAAGAAGCAAGTAGGAACCCTCAGCTTCCATCTCCCAGAGAAGGTGGCTCCAGGTAAAACATGGCCTTCATACAGCTTATCCCCAAGGGGATAATGGCTATTAGAATGCAGTTTTGGATTGCCTCGGAGGCAACTATAATTTCCCTGCTGGATTATGAACTATTGGTTTATTTTCAGGCTAAATTATCAGCTAATTATTATTTCTCAGGCAAGCAATAATCCATTTCATGAGGGAAAACCTTCAAAGGGAATATTTTTAATTGAGAACACAAAAAGTTTAGATATACAAAGCAAATAAAGGTTAATCTCAGCTTGGTGCAAGCTTTGTGCCTTCTCTATGCAGTCCAGAGCCTCAAGGGGTGGGAAAGGCCTCGAATACAGAGATTTTCATTTACTCTTCTGCTGTAATCCATTTAAAATATACAGTTGTGAACCTGTCTGATTGGTATTTTAAGAGCAGCAGTCTGAAAGTGAAATGGTGACAGGCAAGATAAAACACTAAGAGAAGAAACAGCAGTGCTGGTAATACTAAGGCAAACTCATAAGTGAAAACACAACTTGCCCCGGAGAAAGGTAAAATACATGATTTTGTGTTCTCTGATAGCACTGGCCAGGAGATATTCTGCCAAATTGACTCTACAAATTTTTCAACAAGCAAGAAGAATATAGATATTCTCTCAGATACTCATTTCTGGTTTCATTCTGAAGTACTGCACCAACTAGCCCTGAAAAAAAGCTAATATGGACTGTGTGGTTGATGTGGGGGAAGAAAGATAATACTCTCCTTCCTGCTTGTGAGCCTTTAGTCTCTAAGCAGACAGCACCACTGCCTTTCTCACAGAAGACAGGAGACTGGAGCAATAATGGGAAGTCTGCCTGTTGGGTTTCCTCTTTCCCTGCTGCATTAAGCAGAGATGCTGGAAAGACTCACACGAAGCAGAGCAGTTATCACTGAGGCTGTGTATGCAGCATGGGGCAGATATGCCTGCAGCACACCACCAGCCTTGGTCTGGACCTCTGGGACCAGGTCGATGGTCCACCTGGGCCTCCTGCCCACAGAAATCACCAGATGAGCAGAAGAGCTTATTTGGGTCCTGTCCCAGTCTCCCTTCCCTGTCTGACCACAGAACTGAGTCAGGATGCAAATACACCCAGCTCTGGGAAAGAAGTATTAGCATAGATTTACCAAGGATCATGACACTCAGGAAAGCACATCTCAACAGAGCATGGTATAGCAATCTTAAGAATGCCACTGGGTCCTGAGGAACTCATATCAGTTCCTCTAACCACTCCAAATTTTACTTTGAACTCATCCATTTTGTCCCTCATTGTCATGATTTGAGAAGCAAGGATCAAATGAGATTGTGCAGGTGACTTTTTTGTTTACTACAAAAATTCCAAGATTTAAATTTGATTTCAGTGGTATGCCATAATTTCTTGGTCCAGTCCTGCCTGTTTATCTATCTTTGAACTTTATTTGTGTGCCTGAAATGTTGAGCTCTTTATCTACCTGGCTGATAGTTCAAAATGCAATGCAAGCATCACTATATAGGTTGATAGAGTTTTTTGAGTATTAGTTCAGCTGCTGCATCTGAGTTTTCCCAAAGGGAAAAGTGGTGGTAGGGAGAGGAAGAGGAGACAAGAAAGAACAAAATCATGTAAACCACTAATGCAAGTGAGAGATGGGAAACAATGGTATCACCACATGCTAGACCCTGCTGGAATAATGGACTGAAGGCAAGAAAAAGACTTATAAAGTCAAAATAGAAACCAATGGAGGAAAAAAACGATGAAAAATAATGTGAAAACATTACAAACTTTTACTAAGTTAAATTTTAACTAAGTATCAGAAATTGAATTGTAGCAGGTGCCCCTAATCCCTCAAATGGTGCATTTCAGCAATGTAGGCTATTCTACAATAGTGGACTGTCAATCTCTTGCATCTCTTTTAAAGTCATTAATTATTTTATGACTTCTAGTTGTTTAACTAAGTAGTTGTTAACACCAATAGTTGTTTAGGAAAGGGGAACTGTATCAGTGAATAAAGAATCTGTTCTAGTTAAACACAGTGGTATAAATATTCTCTAAACAGTGCTTGTAACAGAATAAACATGTCTCTAGTACAGAGTTCATGGGCAAATATGCATTCAGCATTAGCAAACCTATCTTTTAATCTGAAGGAGTTAGCTAAGGATATTTCTGCTGTGCGTTCCCTCCAATACAATTAAAGCCTAGACTTACAGGACAGTTAGGTTGGAAAGGACCTTAAAGATCATCTAGTTTTAACCTTCTGAAGTAGGCATGGACTCCTTTAACTAGACCAAGCTGCTTAGGGCCCCATCCAGCCTGGTTTTGAACACTTCCAGGGATGGGGTATCCAAAATCTCTCTGAGCAGCCTGTTCCAGTCCCTCACCACCCTCTGAATAAAGAATTTCATCCTAATAGCCAATCTAAATCTGCCCTCTTTCAGTTTAAAACCATTGCCCCTTATCCTGTCACTATTTGCCCATGCAAGAAATTGTTCTTCCTCTTTTTATGAAGCCCCCTTTAAGTACTGGGATGTTGCAATAAGTGGAAATTACACTGATATTCTCCATCAAGTTCTGAGAATAATGTCTGGCAAACTGTCTCCTGCCCTGTTTCCTAAGGCAGCAATAGGACGGTACTGGCTCTGTGCTAAACAGAGATATTAAGAAGTTTGCTCCTGCAGAGGAGCAAACTGAAATGCTTCAGGACATAAAAGCTCCAGGGTTGTCACTAAAGTATATAAAAACAATCTCACAGAGAGAAAAAAGCCGAATGTGCATTTAAAGCCAGTGCCCAAAACTAACAAACATGGAGGGGGTCACCAACAGAGAGACTGCAATGTAATTTACCAGGTCAGAGGTTTGGTGTACCCATCAGGAATATTGTTACCACATGGACAAGAACAATGACCCAAAGCATGCGCACGCGCACACACGCACACACAGAGGCCTCTCATTCCAGGGTTCCCAGAAGATCTGATTGCCTCACCCAAAGGGCTGAAGGATCACTCCGGGATATCCAGTTGAGAACAGTGAGCTGCTCAGAAGAGTTGGGCAGGGGAAGCCTCCGTGGGTGCCCAGGGTCACCTTCCCCTCACAGGGGTCCTCCTCTAAGGGACACAACAGCACATTGTCTTGAGGTGGGACACATGACCATACATGGCAATGATCCAGAAACACAACTTCTAATATCTTCACAACTTCCAAGTTTTCACAAGTTTCTGACTGCTGCCTTTGTTACAGGGCACTGCTTCTGACAGCAAGGGCACCAGTCATGTCTGCCTGCACACTTCTGGCCCTGCTGCCCAGTTATTGACCACTAATCCTCAGCAGTCTGTAGGACACGTCAGCTTTGATGTATCACTTCCCTTAATGTGTTTTTTGGAATGCTGTGGCGATAACACACTCACATTTATCTTCATTGTTGCTGCTGGGAAATGTGAAGGTTGTCTCTAACAAGATTTTCCCATTTAGTTAAATAATTATGTTAGAATTTTAAAACACACTGGGTTATCAGAAGGCAGCAACAAATCTCTAGCCCAACAAATGCTACATGGTGAAAATATTTTAGCAAATTATATTTCAAAGCCCTTTTGCATGTTGCTGTAGAAATTCCAAATATAGGGAATGAAACTTCTCAGCAGAGATGACTCTGTTAAGCCAGAAATGTATGTACTCAGTGCAACTGATTGCATGGAGTAAGTAGCAGCTTCTGATGGGAACAATGCTGGATGTTCATTGACAGTCTGAAGGATGACCATGTGATCTCACTGTGACTTTACTATGTGCTGAGGAGGCTGTAATTCCAAACCCAATACTTTGATGCAAAACACTGCTGATACTTCTCAGTCATATCAGAACATAGGAGGTCTTAGTTATAGAATAATTTTGGTCCTACAGCTGCAGCTGTAAATCAGTTCTATTGATTGCAGAGGAGCAATGCTGCCTTACACTGAGACTCTGGTCCTGTCAACTTTTAAATAAAATTAGATCAGCCGTCTCACTACAGCAACTAAACTTTGCTATTAACTATATTTATTGGCTGACAGATTTTTTTTCCCATTCATTCAAACCTCGGGCAGTGATGAGCTGTACTTGTGACTGCACCTTAATTTACTGCAACTATGAGGGTCTTAGAGTCTTCCAATACTGCCTGCAGGACAAACTACAAATAAGCCCATTATTAAGATAGCATGCTTTGTTATCAGCAACAGACCCAAAACAGGCAACAGATAAGCAGGATAAAATTGCTCTTGTGTATTATCATTAATAACAACAGAAAGATATCAGAGTTCTTAGTTTCAAAGCTCTTTCCAGAGAGTTTTCAGATTCAGAATTTATTAGCCTGATAGCTCTGCTCCTCGTTAATTCTTGAGGGAAACCCTAATTGCTAAATTCTGAGGATTTGTCTTCATTAATTACTGATTTATTTACCTTAGGAAAGTTCCAGGCACAGAAATATCACCCATCTGCTTAATCAGTATACTTCTAACTAAAGAGATGCATATATTTCCTTCTCAGAATTGAAGTTCAAAAATATCATTTATTCTAGTTTTCTGACAAGTCCTTTACAAGAAAAGCCGAGTACTTTGCACTCATTAATTCAGTGTTAATTTTAACAGCTTTATGGGTAGTATTATTGACATCTTATAGATAAAAACTGAGACACACAAAATTATTTATCTCAAATAAAACAGAATATATTTGAGTCTTGCAGATTCAGTGTCAGTATAGGAAAAGGACAGCTTTAAATTCCAAGTCTTAAGGCTCATATCTAACCTTTGATTCTTGCTCTGAGCAGAGACCCCAGTGCTTTTTGTACAGGTCTCTATGGAAAATAATAGTTAGGAGCAGGGAAATAAGGTTAGTGCTGAGGTATTAGTGCCCCCTTTTCTTTAGGTACTGCTGACAGGAAGCTTAAGAAAGTATCATAACTTTTGCCAGGTTACCCATCCAAACATGTCGTAAGGAATCCTCAGCATTCAGGAACCCAACCACTTTTGGAGGCTCTGCTGCTGAGAGCCTGCTGACCTCAACAGCAGGACCATGTAATAAACAACCCAAAAAAAAATCATTTCTCAAGGATGTTTGGTCCTTTTTGTCTTATGACATCCTTAAGAAAGTATTAAGAAATATCTACTGCTTATTTTCTGTTTCTTATCAGATGACTTACACCAGACAAAATTCTCTGAGGTGTTCTTCACACAGCAGGAGGCTGATACACTGCATTGTCTGACTGCTGGTGGTGTGTGAGGAAATGTCTCATTTCTTATACCAGCATCACTTTCACACTGATCATCTCTCACCCTCCACAGTTCTCACTGTGAATGTGTGAATTAACCCAGCAGTAACAGAAACTGAGAAAAGAAAGGTGCAGAAACAGGTAAAAGGATGGACAGTACAGTGGAAGTTTAGGAAACACCAGTGATTTATAATGCAAGGAAAAGAACTGAGAATCAGATTTCCTGAAGAAAGTTATGAGAAGATGGTAGTCAATGCTCAAAACAAGGAGAAGGGGTGAAGAAACCTGAAGTGTTTCTCATGGGACAGAACACATGAGAAAATAGAAGAGCAGCACCTGACCTGACACAATCCATCAGGGACTGGCCACTGATCATGAAAATGTTCAGTTGCCAGTATGTACCTAACACTAGCTGGTCCGGTCTGAAAACTGTTACCATATGCTGGCTGCTCACTGGCCTGTGTGGAATGACTTCAGTGCTCGCAGTCACCTTCCCAAAAGAGAAGTGAGAGCACTGCCGATGTCACCCTTACCAACAGAAGCTCTGTTGGCAGTCTCAGGGCATGCGGACTGGGTTACTCCCTCACAAAAACCCACTGTGCAGGACCTTAGGGCGTGAGAGGGAATGCAGAGAGCTTTACCTACTACTTTGAAAAGTAGCAGTCGATTCTTTTGACTAGGATTTTTTAATATCCATTGGTTTCATTTTCACACTTTGAGTTCCTAATACACACTTTAATTACACCTCTTCAATTTCTACAGCAGATATTATTAGCAAATAATAAAATTGGATATTACTAAGAAATGTTTATTTATTATGACATTTGTTTACTAATTCTTACAAAGTGAAAGGCAATTTTAGATATTAATAAGATGAAGTAGTTGGGAACCCTCAAAAATTGACTTCCTTGTTCTGGCTCTGCACTGACATTTAGTAATTTCAGTCAGCAAGGCTTGTGTCACCCCAAGTCATAGCAGTCTCAGTTTGGTAGAAAATAATAAACTTTGGCTTCTCCGTGAGAAATTAAGTCATTTTACCTCCTTACAGCCACGGATAGCTGAAATTCACCCTATTGACAATAATAATGAAAAATATTTACCTTAAAAATATCGATGACAGATTTTACTTTGAAGTCTGTACATAAAGGCTTTGCCTAATTCCTTCATTCATCAACAGTACTGTGGAAGCTAGAAGTTTGACCTAAAAAGCCATTCAAAACATTTTGCACTCAGAGGTTTGGTGGTATGAAATACCACAGTTCTTTTTACTGTATGTACAATGGACAGGACATCAACAATCTGTGAATTGTCTGTGAATTTCAATCTGAAAGTTATTAATAATTTAAATAACAGCTGTCAAGACATCACAGGTAGTTACCAGGGAAAAAAGAACATACAATACTAAAAAGAATGTAGGTAGTGCTGGGATCCCTAAACTTAATCTGAAAAGGATGTGTAAGAGGCTGCAGAAATCTGTGGCATTTTCCAGAACTACCAGAGACTTTAAACCTCTTTGACCCCTTTCCCAGGGTTTTTGCATTGACTGAATCCCTCTTTCATCACCTTTCCAGTCAGTTTAGAATATATTAAAAACATTTTCTGGGACTGATGACATGAGGAAGATGACATTTACAGGCAGATCCTCTGGTGGGACGGTAAGACCAGAGGACAGAATGTATTAGAGGAAAATAATGAGGAGTGATTTTCCCCTGGATATTTGCTTCAGCATGAGCCCTGCTCCTTGACCTGACGCACATCTAATAGAGCATTACAACTTTCCCTGAAATGACAGGACAAAGAAGAGGGATCCACACATCATGGCCATGAGGGATTCTGGAAGGGGAAAGAGAGTGGTATTAGCCAAGCACCAGTGCTGACAGAAGTGAAAGGGTTGTGGGGGAGAGTAGAAGCACTCCTCTTGGCAGTTACAAGCAGAACATATTTATTAGCTATAAAACTGGTCCCAAACAAAACGTCTGATAAAAGCGCAATGTTAGTTAAATTTAGAGCTTTATTTCTATGGCATGACTGGTATTGTTTTTACATTGTTATCAAAGGAAGGAAAGAGGAGGGAAAAGGAAGAAGGGGATGGAAAAAATTTAAAGGAAATAAAGGATTTCTGTGTATCAGAGCAGTGTATAAAACTGTTTTCACCAGAATGAACGTTATCGTCGTTGTCTTAAAGAGAAAAGAATGTATGGCATGTAGAAAATAATTAACGTAAGAAAGTAAGTAGCCAGGCACTATTTATTTTTTCACAGTGTAACTAATCAACTTCACAGCAGATACAGTAAAAACAATGCATTACAACTGCTTTACAAAATTCAGTGTTTAAACTCTCTTGATTCTTACCAATTTAAGAGACATCAGAGCACAAACATCTAGTCTATTCATTTTGCACAGAACACATGTTATTCAATGGTGGGGTATTAATTTATTTTTTTTAAGACTATGGCTTTCAGAGTTTTACATTTAGAAGATTACAGATTACATCTCAGTAACATCTGTATGAACCATGCACCAGGGTGCAAGCACATTTCTTTTCAATGCACAAGGACTAGTGCAACATTTATATGAAAATTCAGTAGACATTAACATTCACAGCAGAGTTATGAACTATAAAACCTATTCTTCAAACCCCTGTTAGTCTTCTGGCAAAAGGTTTCTGAGATTTTTTTCTCTAGAGGTCCTTATAATCCAACTCTTTCTCTTATAAGTAATCTTACTTCAGGATTTCTACTTCCAAAGCCTTGTGCCACCAAGCCCTTTCTGATAATGAGGGCCACAAGCATCTCCTTTCTGAGCCTGTTACTAGTATTCTTGTTATCAAAGTCTCGTTTGCACTTCAGTAAAATCAGCTTTTAGCAGCTGATGTACTATTCTGCATGAGCTATGCTACTGAAAACAAAACAAAACCAAGCAACCATAGGATGAAATCCCTCTCTTTGCTTTCACATCTCCCCAGATGTAAAGAAAATTTAAAAAAAAAAGAAAGAAAATTCCCCCCAAAGGCTACAAAATTCTAGCCTTGAACCATATTTGAATTTTCTGCACTATTCTATAGCAATCTAATTTATTTAAAACACTCAGTGATGCCTAGTTACTCATTTTTTAAGTACTTGAAACTGAATGCTCAAGGGATAGTTTTTAAAAAGGGCTAAACTTCTGAAAAGCAGATTTTTTTTCTTTCATGTCTTAAACTGCACATCAGAAAATGAGGCATCCAAAAACTAAGGGTATACTAAAAATTGCAAAACTCTGAGTCAGTCTTTTACCATGGTACCAACAGAGTTCTGAAAATGGAGAGCAGAATCCATCTACTCTGAGAATGCACTGAAGAAATTTGCTGCTACCTACAGATATATATGAAAATCTACTTTTCACATACAGGGTATTTTCATATTTACCTTTAGTGATATCATTGCCTATCTCTTCTCTCTTTCTTTTTCAGTAAAAAGGAGTAAAATTAAAATTTAATTTACAAGACCCATCAAACAAAGCCATAATTATTTTAAACTTCTGAACCACTCCAACATTCTAAATGTGCAAATCTGAATGGGGTTTTTTAGGAGGTTTTTGGTCACATTTAGAACATAAATTTTATTGGCAGGAGGAAGCTTGTTAAAACGACAATCAGAAACTGATGTGTAAGTTCTCATATCTTGCTTTCCAGTCTGTGTGTAGATAGATAGATATAGATATAGATATAGATATAGATATATGTTGTTGCCACTGTCATTATATTTTCTATAACACCCATAAAGCTGTAGCTGTACATGGGATTTAGCTAAGAGCATCATCTGTTTACCATCTCTGAAGTCTTCTGCTTCAGCCATGCTCATTAATAATGTTGTCAAATATGAAAATTATTATATCAGTGTTTCATTATAACCCAGCAGACAGACTTTTTCAAAATTGAGAAGCAAGTAAAACTCAGTAACTGAAAATGCTTTAGTTTTGGTATTGCACACAAAAGATCATGGCATTTTAAGAGAGGCTGAAGAAGTCGTGGCTTAATCACATTAAAAGACTGTGAGGATACCTTGATGTTTCCAGGTAATTTAATATAATAATGGATGAATACATTCCAAGGCTATTGGAAAAGTACCAAATAATTAAGTAGAACTTTAAATATGAGCATAATAATAATAATAATAACAATAATAACCCAACTGAGGAAGTTTCTGGAAGGAAAATTGAAATGAAAGAATAAATTTGCTTCAGTATCATATCTTTTATATATATACCTTAGAAGCAGAACAGAGAGTCACAACATTTATCTTATGTTCCATATTTCTTGCAGCAAGTTATCCACAAGGGCACTAATAAATATCTTTAAAAGGAACACTGATGCATAATATTGCAACATTCTCCACTGGTGCCAAAACACTATCAAATTAAATGCATAGTATAAATATTCACTTAGGTAGTTAAAAATATCAGCACTTTTTTTAAACAATGAATGAAAAACAAGGATGTACTAGTAAGGCGCAAAGTCTGAGTGACGGAAACATTATGTGAACTATAGATGCCAAAACAGATCTTTGGATTAAGAGTGCATTTGAATACTGGACCCTCAATATAATAAACACCGAGACACAACATAAATCAACAAGTGTTATTTTTCAAAGATATTTCTGTAAATTTAGGGTTTAGATCTAAACAATTGCAACTGTTTATAAAACTTTAATGGAGGGGAATATAAATTATAGCAGTATTGTCTGCTTAATTGAAATGGCAGTTAAGAAAAACTATTTTTTTTTTAATATAGGAATCACCATGAGATTCTGAAGTATATTCTACAGCAATTTAAACTGTAATTAAAGGTATCATAACACAACCCTTCATGTTCAGACAAAAAGTCCAAGTGTTCGTTGTGGACAGCAGTGGGAAATACAAAGGATACTGTGAAGATGCACAAACCATTAAGATTTTTTTCAGTGACTAAAGTGTGAACACAGACTGTATATTAATACTGGGTCTATGAATATGTAAATTTCCACATTTATCTTTATTGCAAAATCTGAGCTATAGGGCAAGTGCTTTCATTCCTACTGCTCTTAGGCCATCATTGGACAGATGGACTAACATGACTTTACTGTTTAAAGTGACCATCACCTGTTTTCTGAATATTTCACAAGACTCCTATATACCATCTTCCTAAGGAAGAAAAACAATTCAAGGGCAAATATATATCTGTAATAAAATTATGACTCATCCTCATTTCCCACCTACAGTAACAGTTTTGAATTTTGTTTTTAAATATCAAATCGGAAGAAGTAATACATCCTCTGTGCAGGGAGTACTGATCATTGCTTTTAACAGCCTTCAACCTTCTCAGGTCCAAAAGACATAGGAATCCTAATGCCACCCCAGAGAGCCAGTCTGTCTCCTCAGCAGGATCAACTGAAAATCATTTTTCCAATGTTCAGCAGGAAGACGTCTCCTACCTGCAATGCCAGGACAAGGAAACTTCAGGAGGAAAACTTTCCTTTAGAATTCAGCAAGGCTCAAACCCTGATAATAAAGAAATTGTGTGACACCAGAAACACACAAAAGAATTACTTCCAACCTGAAAAATATTTTGAGTCTCAGGTAGGCTTTCAGTGATGTATGGAAAAGTAGCTACTACAAAGAAATACAAAAGAGAAGCCTTATTGCTGTGAGCAGAGTCTCATCCCTCAGATCCTGTCAGGACTCAGGCCCCGTCGTCAGTAGCAAATTTGTCCTCATTTACACATCCCATACAGCTACTCTTCTGGACCTCCTTTCTTGACTAAGAGAAAGAACTGAGAAAGAACAAGGTAGAACAATTACAGATCTTCTGTCTTATGTCCCCCATGCCTCTCCTCATACAGCTTAAGTGAGGTTGATGTACCATAAGCAAAATCTGCAGGCAAAGCAAGAACTGTCACTGAGAAGGAGAATAAGAGTTTTAGATTTTTTTTCCCCCTTAAAATACCATGAGGCTTTTACACTTTTTTCAGAATCAATATATTACTAGTGAAGAGGACCCATCAATGGTAAAAAGGGATATGTCCTTTGGTCTGCTTCAATTTTAGCCAATCTCCTGTCTCCAAGGGCCATCTGAGATTTCCTCTAAAGCCCTCATTAACTCTCTGGCTTTCTCAGGGAACTTTACTAGTAAGTAAAATCAAAGTTTATTATTTACTGACTTTTCACTAGCATCATAACACCTAAAAGACAACTCAGGAACCACAATCCTGTGTGATCCCTGTGACAAGATTTAAACATCTTGCCCAGGAGTGCCACCAAAACTCTTCTATACCACACAGGGAATACCTTGGTGCCTCATAGCAGGACAGTCAACTCAGCGAGACTGCTTTTGTGCAAAGATAAACATTAAATGCAGGGATGCTTTTTCCATCATTGCGCATGTCACAGCACAGATCCATCTTCTGAAGGGAAGCATGTTTCAAACTACAGTCTCAGGCAGAAATCACCTTTCCTTTTAACCAGAAACCAACCTCCTCGAAGAACCCCAGCTATCCTAGTTCATGTCTGGCATGATCACAATTCATCTTTCTCACTTCCTCATGGAAGTAGGGGATGATAACTGAATGCAGTCTGAGTCAGGTTTCTGTTCCCAAGTGTTTCATCCCTTGAGGGGACTGACAGCAGTAAAGGCACCTGGGTACTAGGCCTTTGCCAGTGTCTGTAATTAAAATTACTCAGTAATTTTAAAAATGGTTTTATCATTAATAATAAATGGAAATTTAAAAAAAGAAACTTCTTCTGATTTAACCTGATCTCTGTTTTTCTGTCTGACATTTCACCAGAATGTTCACTCAAGATAGCTTTCTATTTCTTATTCAGTCTGTAGTTCATGTATAGGAAATACACAATATTTTCCTTTTTATTTAAAACATCAAAAATACTTAATTATGTTGCAGAGAAATCAAGAGCATTATCACAAATACCAGTGAGAAACCTATGTACTAAATATAAGTCACTCAGATCCATGTAACATGATTCTGGGATCACTGCCACCATCAATCTTTCCTCATACCATTGTTTCCTTTCCTCCCACCAGTTTTCAGTGCGGATTCTCAACTGAATGAAAAATGCCCACCACAAGAAGCCATCCTTCGGCCTCCAGCTGCAAATTCCCACCACCTGTCTTGGAGCCAAACTTGGTCACAGTCTTGTGTGTTCAGTCAGATGATCCCACCCATCTGGTTGAAATATTAACTAAGAGTAAAATAAATATAACTTTTCAGGTTTTGTTTCATCTGGCAACAGAGCATTAGAACAGCTGTTGCTGATAGAAATGAAGCAGAAACAAGAGATCACTGAAAAAGGAAGGACAGATCTATCCCTTTCCTCCATTTGAACTACTTGTGTAGCAAATCCATGGCATGAACCAATGCAAAGGCTTTTTCTACAGCCTGGAGACTATTCTGCCTCTCCCTGTGAGTCAGTCTCCCCCTCCAGCACATTCATCCGGGCATGTGGACATCCACTGATCTTTTTCAGGAACAGAAGCACAGTAATTTTTTCTGATTCCTGGCTTTGTATTTTTTAGCTGTGGAATCCTGCATTAGTTTCTATCTTCTGTATCTATTATAATGACTAAAAAATACAATATTATTTCACGAACATGAAAGATCACATTTAAGGTATAACTGAGAGAAACTACAATGAATGATAAAAAAATAATTAGACTAACAAAAAAATGTATTTGCACTAGTTCTCAGCTATTTGGAAACAGTAGACAGAAATGATGACTGATACAATTAAATGAAACATATCTTACTTTAGGCAGATAGATATTTAAATCCAGACTCCTCCTGTTTGCTTTCAATTGTAAGGTGTTCACAAATTACAAAGCACAGTTCATATATCAATTTTAAACAAACATTTTACTACCATACCAAATAAACAACAGAAAGTTATAAAAATACTGTTGGAGGTGATTCTCCTTCAAAGTCTTACACAATCCTATATCTCTGAATGCCAGAAAACTGGATAAGGTTAAAGTCTTTGAAGCACATCAACATGTGAATATAAAATACGTTACCCAGAGTTCATGCTTTAGTTGCACTTCCACTACATAAAACAGAATCATTCAGACAGGGAAGACATGCACTGAAGATCAGTGAGGTACAATCATAGACAGAACATTACCAAAAAATAACACACTGACCTGTACTCACTACTAAAACAGACAAGTGATAAACACTAATACAGAAATATCAAGGAAAAGTCTCTTTTTTGAAAAATACAATTCAAGAGATGACAAAGATAGGTGCAGTATAAAGCAGTTTTCCCAGAATTTTTCCGCTCTCTGCCTTTATGGCAATTTTTCCTATTATATCTCTCTTTTTAGATGAGAAAATCTCTTATTGAAAAGGCTCTGGCTCACATCCTTAATGTTCAATTATTTGAGCTACTGAACACTCATTATTGAAATTAGTGCAAATTAAGCATATGTTAATGGCATCGATTCATGATAGCATCACTCTTTATGACAGTACATAAGCAGTCGCTCTTCTGAATTTTGGTCTAATAACAGTACTAATTAGGAACAGGTTTAAGTGTGTGCTTATGCAATGATGGTCAGAATAATATGACTCCCAAAAAATGTGATCCCAGCTAAGAGTAAACAAACTTTTATCCTGGTAAGTTTGAAAAATGATTGCAACACCTAACTCCAATTAATTATACTGTCTTTTTCTTGCTATTTTTTAAAGTATCACTTAGATTTCTTGAAATCAAGTGTTTATATGCAGATTAGAAAGAAAATACATAGGACTAAAATAACACATTTATTACATGCCATGTTACAGTTCACTGCATTCTCATTCCTATTTGCACTCACAGTACTGTGAGAAACTAAAATTATTTCATCAGAAACAAATGAAGTACACAGGGAAGTTTGTCAACAGACAGAAGCAAGTGTATCCATAAGCCAAACAGCCATAACATTCAATAGGTTTAATACTCCATTACATTGTTCCATTGAAATTAGAGATGAAAGACTTCTTATCCATCCCTTGCCAATTCTGAATGTTTTCTGTTCTCCAATTCAGTCACTGGAGGCTGATTGGCAACTGACAACCACACGGACAGAAAAAGCTAACTAGATGAGCCAGAGGAGAGCAGGCTGTGAAATTTGTATTTCCTTTTGTAAAGTGCCCAGTTCTTTTAAGTTTCTTTTGTTTAAAGGTGAATTAATGAAACTCAGGGACTCACTAAATCTGGGCCTTGCACTGTACAGCAAGCTGACTGCTTTTCAAGCACACACCCAACATATTGCTGCTGAAGCCACCTTCATCCCTCCTACAGAGGAATGTGTTCAGCATGCTGTCAAAAAGCATCAACCTACATTATGGAATTTAAACTGACATGTTTCTATTGGCCTGAACATTTTCTGAAAATTAGACTCTAGAAACCCAATAAATTATAGCAGATCAGTGTTGTTAATGATACCACACTTCTACCCTCCTTCCAACAGTCAGAAGAGCTTGGTACTCAGAAAGGTCACACCACAAATAAGGTCAGTCATCCTCATCATCTGAGCTTTCAGATTCTCTCAACCACTCCTATATTTCATCAGTGAAATACTGAAATAAAGTTTTCATTAAAATTGGATCTTCTGTCACACTTCCTTCCAGTCCAATGGCACATAATCTCATATTCTTTATTAAACTTTGGGGCTGAACACTGGAGTAACATTTCCTCTGAAATGTGTATTGCATATCATATCTTACTATGCCTGGTACCAACTAGACTATAAATACAGTAATCCTTTCTGAGAAATTCAGAGGAGGGAGCTTTTTCAACAGAAATATTGGAGGGGGAGGGCCTTCATGTAACATTTTCTATTCTTAGCTATTAATCATGTCTTTATCTTTAGTACTGAACATCCTTACCTACAGCCAAATGCTAATCCCATTAATCCTCTTTAAAGATCTGTAAGGTCTTCTGTGTAATGCTGACTTTTACTTAATGCATATCTTAATTTTACAGTGATTTTTGCAAGCTCACTTGAGACCAGTTTCTTTTTGAGAAAGGAGGAAAGACTGCACTTTTCCATAATGAAGACAATGGATTCAGAAATAGAGATGAGACACCAAATGCTGCCAGCCAGCCATAGTCAACACCAAGAAGTCAGTCCAGAAGGCAACTACTTAAGGATTTCTACCAAAGCTCTCACCACAGAAAGGCCGGAGAACTGGTCCTATGATTTTGGGGGGATGTAGCCCATCTTAGAGAAGGTTCTGGAATGCATAAGGATTATTTTAACTCCTCCTACATAGCATATCTTTTCCATTAGAAACAAATATCAAGAAGGTAATTAACCAGCAATCCATACCACATGTTCAGTACATTAATACCACTTGGCTTTGGCTCAGTGAGCAGCATGTGCAGTAACAAACCGAATCTACAAAACCATCCTGTATGCAAAGCGGACGAGATCACACAATGCACTCTCAGGACTGCAGATTTAACACAGTGACTTTGAGTACAATGACTGTCACAGGCACTGTTACAGGCCTTCCAAATTCTGTTGATACAAATTCTTCCAAATATAGGGTTATGACTCTTTCTCCAGCACTGAGTATGTGAAGATCATTACGCTTAATGACCAGAATCTCAGTCAACATCAGTCTGTTTTCCATGAAATGAGCAAGCAATGGCAGCTGGGTAAGAATTTCTGAAAGTTGCAGACCTCTTGGACAGCTTCAGGGAACTCACAACAATGAAGTAATAGGAAATGGAGCACAGATATAAAAGTAATCTAAGGTTGAAAGCCAAAAGTCTGTACCCATGGTCAGGATAAGACAAGCTCAGAATTATCGTTGGGTGTTTTGATATATCCATTCCTTGCTGCTCTAATATCTGCATTCTGTATAAATCTGATTAACTGTGACCTAATCACACTTTTTAACATATTGCAGAGAACAAATGGCTGATTGAAAAGAGAAATGTTACATTTCAACTTTTTAAAATTAGGGATTAATAAAATCATCACCTTATGAATTAAATGGATGATGAGAATAACTAATCCCATTTTATTAAGGCTTTCTTTGTAAAGGTGTAAGAGATGCTACAAAATCCTTCTGCATTATCATTTAGGAATAAAGTCGAAAGCTTATGTAGGACGGTCCAGTTAAATAACATAGCCTCTTGACTCTGCATTTTCTTAGAGCTGGAAAAAAGTGTATGTATCTGTGTTCAGGAAAGATAAATCTTTGGGATCTTTATTTTAAAATTTTCTCTTCAAAATATCAGTATCAGTTCTACAGTTGATCACAAGAGGGAGACCACATCATCATATTTCCTCTCATTGTTTCAAAATTTTAAAGCATACAAACAATTTGAGTCATTTTGGACCAGCTCTAATCTTTGCTCAGTTATAAGTATTAATGACTTACTATTTCCTTTTCTGAGTTTGTCAAACCTCTGAAATTTACAGATAAAGATAGCCAATCCAGTAAACAAGATTGAACAATGCAAAGGCAGTTGGAAAGAAGATTCGAGAATAGGAGTCAATTTTTGCTATACGGATGTGTATTCTTCCTTCTCGCCAAGATCCTGTGCGGCAGTCTTCAAAACAACAAAAGAAACTAGCACAGTCTTTTCCTTCTAGGCACTCATATCCATAATCATCATCACGTTCAGGGAGATGATTAATGTTATTAATTGGAATTAGTGTTGATCCAGGTCGAACAGCAATTGCAGGTGGTTTCTTAAGGAAAAAAAAAACAAAGGGAAATACAGTTTTGTGTGTTTTTATCCTCACATTAAATAATTCCATAGGCTTTCCCTGGAAATATAATCATCTTCAATACAATATACAGAAATTCTAATATTAAAGAAAACGGTTTCTGGAGCTTAGCAAATTATGAACTGCTGTATATAGTTAGCACATGCAGGCAAAGATCATGAATGATTTTCACCTGCCACAGTGAAAACTGGGTTGTGCTGGGATTTGGGAGTAGTAGATAATTAGTTACACAGACAAGGTTAGCTGATCCCATCTACACAACACAGACAAACATTTTGAAGTCAGTCACTCCTTGACAACTGGGTCAAAACCAAGTCCACAAGCAGGCTATAATCATCACTAACAAAGGAATGATGGTCCTTCCATCATTTGGAGTCTTTAGAGTGAGACTGGATGTGTTTCTGGAAGCTACATTTTCACAAAAATAAAGAAGCTAATGGGATTAGCACAGAATCACTGGTGAAGTTTAACAGACTGAGACACGTAAGGCCAGGCTACTCCATCTGACCCTCAGATGTTAAATCCCTAAGCAATATAGCCCCCCTTTAGAATTCAAGACATGAGTCCTTAAGAGAATGCCACTCAAGTCACTGATTTATTCAGCTCTTAATTCTTACTTTCACTTTTCATGGGCATAACAACCCTCTTGTACCTGATAAAAACTGTGTGTAATATATGTTAACAATTCTCATGGAAAAAACCCGGGTGGCTTATTGCCTAGTATATCTAGTTTTTGCTATTCCCTTACTTGTGACTTTTGCCTTTTCATCTTCCTTTTACTTACACTAACACAACCCACCTTTCCCCCTTTTACTTCTTTGTTTCTCCACAGTTTTATATGCATCATCCTTGTCTCCTGAATGTTTCAAAAGACATTCTCTTTCTTCATCTGTCCTTTTTCTTCTCTTTCTAAATCTCATAGCCATTTTAAACTACTCCATAATCCTTTCAACTTCCCCCATCCCACCTCACCTTTGGCATCTCTTCTAAAGTTTTCAGACCAAAGAGAAGGGTTACATTAACACTAGTCTTACATTGTGTTCTCTCTTTTCTACATTCTTCATATTCTGTCATGTAAGGAATTAAAACAGCAGGAAAAGAAGCAGTGAGAAAATTTAACTGGATATTTAAGTGTAAAGAATAAGTTCTCTTAATCAATGATACATGATAGGCAATCACTGAAATGAAAAAAATATGAAAATTGGGAAGCCATAATTTAGATTCTTGTTGTGCTTCAGAGTCCTGTTGTCCCACTTCCTGGGAATTACTCTGGCCAGTACACAGATCTCTATACATTGTTAAGGTGACATTCTTTCACTGCAGGGGCATTTTACCCACTATCCCAAGGGATGGTGTTAATGCACTGCAGTATCCACCATGTTTTCAAATAGCTTTATTTAATAAGCATCTTTACCAGAGAAAGTTTCACACAGACTGCTGTTTCAAAACTTATTATATGTGATGACCTAGGGAGCTAATTATCATCCTAAAGGACCTCATTATTCTTTTCAGTTATGATAAAATACTGACAATACTAAGAAACAGGAGACACACTTCTAATTTGAGGCATTGCAAAGAGGGCTTATTTTTATAAAACATGAAAAGTAAGTTCAATTTTCTTTAACTTAAAAAAAATCTTTATTCTGTTGAAGATAAATAGGGAAAGATGCTTATTTCTGATTCACACCTACTCTGGTTTTACAAAAATTTTCTCACTGTTGGTTTTGCCCATGTAAGATTCATGGCATGAGTTGTTTCTGCTAGCGGGGGTGAAACAGAAATCCCCAACACAGAAACACCATGGGAGGAGGAAAAAATTACAGTACTGGTTTCTACTGCTCACATCACCAGCACAGACTGGAGGTGGCTACTGAATTATAAGTTTGAAGAGGTGGCTCGAGAGAGGCAGACACAGTCATCCTATAGGCTTAACTACCTACAGGAAATACATAAAATGTGTGTAAGAGGCAATGTGAGGGAAAAGAGGAAAAAAAAGACGAACACCTCACAAGAAAATGCCTTTATATAAATTGGAAGAAACTTGAAAAAAACCCAAACCAAAACAACAAAACACCCACAACATGTAGATATAGAAGTACATGCTGATTTTTTATAGACATGCCTAGGGACATTGCAGATAAAACTCCATGTATTGTGAGAAGCATTTATAATACACTCTGATAGGATCAAACCCCAATTATTCTGCAATAACACTAATACAAGTACAAAAGAAAGCCATTGTCTATGGAGATCATGGCACAGGTGATACATTCATTTCAGGTGAAATGATGATCAGAACAAGAGCCTCAACTAATTAAGTTTAATCTTTCTTCCCCAAACTCATTATCCTTACTAATGTGGGTTTGCATAAGCCAATTCATACTACCTTTCTTGAATGATGCCAGCACATATTTTCTAAGATGAAACTGCTGTAATCATCTCTAAAATCTCACAATTTTTTTCACAAGATCATTTATTGTGCCTTATTGGCATCAGTTGCTGGAACAGTAATCATTTATTGCATTTTCCAGTAGAAATAGAAGATCTATGCAAGGCAAGTTTCCCAAGGAAAAAATCACTTGTAAATGAGAATCTTTCAGAAGGAATTAAACTGACTTTTAAAATTTAATTGTTTTTTTGAGATACATATCCATAACTACAAGACAAAAAGAATAGAAGACTTTGACAAAAATAAAGGGGGAAAAAGAAAAGAAAAAAAAAGAAAAAAAGAAAATTATTTGTAATGGTATGACTTCCCATTAACTAATTAGGTGCCTTCTTTATTTATTTGGAGCAAGAAAAGTCATGGCTTTTTACAAAACATCACCAGAAAAACTCCTCTTTATCAAATTAGAATCCTTGCATCTAAGTATATTAAATTTAATTCTCCCTTTCTTTAGTGTAATCTCTTTATCTTGCATGGTCTTAAAGCCATAACACGTTTAAAGAATTCTGTGCAAAAAGATTTCTTTTTTCAATGTCTTAGAAATAAAAAGCATTGTTTAAGAACCCAGTAAAACACAACTGAACAGTGTTTTTAGTATTATATTGCTAATTTTAATCTTAATGCAAATTCCAGATATTTATTCAGTAAGTTTCATAGTTTCTATCTCATCATTATTCTACATTTTAAATTTTCATATGCACCAAAAATCTCAAAGCACTTGGCAGATTATTGCACACATGGCTGATGTGTGAACAGACTCTGGAAAGTGTCATTATTTCATTCAATAGAGCATACTTGCAAACTACTTCAGTGTCTTTTGATTTGTCAGCAGCTGATCTTTAATATCTCCATGGTTTGAATAAAGCAGTACTTCCTGCTATCTTCATCTTCTCTGCATTGTGCATGCCAAGAGTAGACCTCCTCAGCTCCCTGTTCACTAAGCCTTGTTGAGACCTCGTTGCAGCAGCAACCTGAAATTGAATCTGCTGTGCTGACACCGGGACACCCCCACATCCTGCAGCCTCTGTTACCTTTTACCCTCGTAACTCATCTGTGGCCCTTGCCAAAGCCTGCATTCTGCCCCTTCTCTTGTGCCCACATTTGTTTCTACCACTAGCAGGAAGCAGGTTTGAGGTTTCCATTTTCCAGTTTTCCTGGCTGTGCTGGATTCCCTGAGGATCAGAGTGATGTCTGACCAAGGCAGCACAGGGAAGTATTAACCCTTCACCACTATCCTTGTCCTAAATATACAGCTGATCCACTTGGAACAGCTCACCAAGTGAATCATAAGGGCTCTCATTTCCCTGGCATCAAGCCCCAGCAACCTTGCAGTACCCCCATGAGAGAGACTCCCACAGCAGTGCTGCTCAGAATGGGTGCACCAGTTCTTGCTGACATGAGTCGCAGAATGGATATGGTTCATAACAGGATTTCTGTGCTTCCATATCTGCAATTACTTCTGTAATTTCATATCAATTTCTGTTTCATCTCATACAGAGTTGGTTTTCAGCCTTCATAGAGAAAAGGCAACTGGTATTATGGTTCAGGTATGCTCCTGCAGCCTTTGATGAAATGATTTGGAAAGGGCCTTTATAACATTATTCTTCCTCTTATTCTCTCCAATGTTTTCTTATTTTAAAGACTACTTTTAAATATTCGTGCTGACTTCCAACAATAAATTCTTTGGAAATTACAGTATTCTTACTACATAAACAGAAAACCTCTTAAAATTGAGTAATACTTGATCCTGAGATATGTGGAGGTTTACCATAAAAACATCAGCTTGTAAAAGCAGAAGGTTCATTTCACCAGAAAGAAACATGGAAGTCAACTTAGGTAGAATTTCTGTAGTGGAGGGGATTCAGAATACTGGCCTATAATAAACATTTTTTCCTTTGCAAAGCTTTGTAAGACTCAAGTTAGGTGATGCAGATCCAAAGAAATCCTCATACCTTCAGTCCATTCACATTATCTTTACTGCTACAGTTTTAGCTGTGGTTCTCTGCCCGGTGCTGTTTTCAGAAGCACTGTGCCCAGACAGAACCATCTCGGTGGGCACACACTTCATGGGCAGTTCTAGAAGCACCAAGGGCATGGAATATTATATCAAACCACTCTCCACCTTAGGCTCATGTGTTCTCATTCACATAAGTGAAATCATCTAAACCCTTTGCTCATTAGTCATATTTAGACAAAATTAGTACAAGCCCTCAGCTGTAAAAAAATGAAAAAATAAATATTAGTGTTAATTATCTTTGAACATTAGTTTTTCTACCTAAGAAACCGTCTCTCAAAATGAATGCAACAATAAAAATCACTCTGTATTTCTTTTTTATCTTGTTTGACTGAACTTACTGATGGCTTAGATTTTGCCTTCTTTTCTTTTCCTTTGTCCCCTTTTCTGTTGCTGGTAAAGTAATGCAAGGTGCCATATTCCATCAAGGCAGCAAACACAAAAATAAAGCAAACTGAAACAAAAAGGTCCATCGCTGTCACGTAGGAAACCTTTGGGAGTGACTTCCTAGCAATTGTACTCAGTGTTGTCATGGTCAGCACCGTTGTGATCCCTGTTTGAGAAAGACAGAAAAAAAGACAGAAAGAGGGAAATGTATAGGTAATCCAATCACATTGTCACAAAAAAATTTCATCATATTAGCTCTTAATTCATCGATGAGTCGTATAAGAACTGAGCCATAGCAGGGTTCGCCACTGATTACATCCACACGCATTGGTGCTATTGCAAGAAGCCATCCCTATGGATGCAGCAGCCTCCACGGGATCATAAAGAAAGCAGCACATTTCACCTTCCCTTTAAATCCCTCCTGTTTCCAACACACTGAATAAACAACGACATTAAGTTTGTGTAATTTTATAAATCTGACATAAAATGTACACATAAATAGATAGACCTTGCTTAGTTTTGGCCTTCTTGTATTAACTTCTTTTTCCATTAAAAAGTGTCTATTTGACAGGTAATCTCTTGCACCTTCTCCAGAACATTTGCATTTGAGAAAAGTCATCCTACAATCTGTCAAATGATGGCTTTTGCATGCTCACAAGAAAGGAGTTCAGAGTTACCCACAGGGAGCTGTAAGTAAGATATTACAAATGTTTGTATTTCACCTCAAGTAGATGAAGGCTAGTACTGCTGAAGTGGGAGCTTGAAAACTTCAGCTTAACAATGACATCAAAGGCAGACTTCTAGGTTCATGGCATGTAAAAAGTACTTTGTTAAAAGAAAAAAATGGATACAGAACTAGCAGGATACCAACAGAGCAGTTTTTCCTGTTACAACTATTGTATTACAACTAGTCAGAACCCACTATGATGTCCAATGATTAGTCAGTCAAAGAAATCTGATGAGATTTCTGCATCAAGGTCTAAAACTATCAAAAGTAATTTTCACTTATTTATTCAAGACTTTAGCCTCTCTTCACTAAACTTTGCAGTACTTTTAAACAACACAAAGTTAGGATCCAAGACTTGGGTTTTCTTCCCTTACCTTTTCATTAGGCTACTGAGCCATGCTCATTTTTGCTTACTTTCTCTCTTGACTCATTAATCTGGCAGGCTTGCAGGTGGTCCAGTTTCAGTGGGAAAGGCAGGGAGTTAAAGTGTGGACTCATGTTTCTGGTAGTAAACAATCTTGTAGGGTAGGAGTGGTGTGTTCACAACACTATAACTGATGAGGAAAATTAACTCACATCTCTCACTTCCTAAGATACAACTCTCAGCTCTTGACCTTTCCCCCAAAATAGGTCAGACTACTGTCACTAGTTCTGCTATAAGCATCTGTCACTGCTAAGCTCAAAGCTGTGTCCTGTGCACTCCATGTACCCGTTTATCAGGCTTCGTGTGGGGACTACAACTTTTCTCCAAGGCAGCACATGAATCCTAAACAGTCAAAGAGACTGACACCATGCTAAACAGGTCAGCCAAGATGACACCAACACAGAATTATCTTTGTAGTGGAACTTGCAACCCACTTCAGTATTGTCTGTAGTAAAAGCAGGAGTTTTTGTGAATTATTGGCTTAACTGCTTGAAGTGCAATTTTGGTTACAAATTTTCTGTCCTGTCCTAGGTCTAAAAGAATAATTGATTCATTCTATTAAAACAAACAAACAACCCCCTCCAACACAAACAAACAAAAACCAACCGAAAAACCAATACCAGCAACACGAAAACCCCAACAAAAAAACCCAAAACCTGATTTTCACAACTTTTGCTCATGTAGTAATGACTTCATTTGTTCCATGATGCTAACTGATTCCAAGTGTCAGACTAATGATTGCCACATGGCAGTCCCCAGAAATGATAAAAAAAGCATAAGGAAGAAAAAATGTATTTATGTGAACAATAGCAGATCCACAAGGCTTGGATGAGAATTTCCATGCTCAGCATTGCCTCCTTAAGCTCTACTGTGCAACTATGACATGATTCTCCTACTCCCAGTCTTGCAGTTCAAGAGAAATTGTGAGAATCTGAAAGGGAATAAACTGTGCTTAATTTACTCCCTCCTGCACATTTGTATCCTTTGGGAGTACCAGATGCTTCAAGGCTGGAAAAAGACACTCTTACCCAGAGAAGTCCTTGCAGGAACTGCATCCTTATTGATCCAAAATGACACCCATGAAAGAACAACTGTGAGTATACAAGGAATGTATGTCTGAATAGTGAAATATCCCATACGTCTGCTGAGATCAAAGAATATTGTCATAATAATATAATCACCTAAAAATTAAAAAAAAAAAATAAAAAGCAGTTACATGACATCTAATAGGGTTTTCGGTTGTATCTTCTTCTGTTAGTCTTGCTCTACACTGATATTGCACAAAATGAAACTCAACACTTTGCCTTACCAGACAAGGTATGAGAAATCTCAGTTGTATTTCGCAGCCCTACAAATGCAAACTGATACAATCTCCAGTATTTTGGATCTGCCACTTCAACTGAGGTTTTCTTCCATTTGTATTCAATTTCATTTCTGGGATATCCATCTAGAATAAAACAAATCAAACATTCAGCCATAGAATGTACCAAAGCATGTTTTCTGATATCTGAAGTGACTTATAAACTAAACCAGGCCTATACATAAAGTGGATCTGAGATTGCCTATCGTGCTCCTGATACACTTAAAATTTAACCACAAAATATAGGGCCTCAATTTTAAGCCTAGGTAAATGTAAGATCAATCAAAAACTGTGTAAATACAAATGTTTAGAAAATATCTACATGATATAGTCAAACTCCAGTAATAAAAATTGGCTTAGAATCATCATTATGAATTAATACATAAATGTAATTACATCGTTAAATGATCAGAAAGATCTTAAAAGGACAGACACTTATTAGTACATAATTTGATGGCTTAGGGAGGACCTCCTGAAAGAAGGCTGTAGCGAGGTGGGAGTCGGCCTCTTCTCCCAGGCAGCCAGCAACAGGATGAGAGGACATGGCCTCAAGCTGCATCAGGGGAGGTTCAGGTTGGATATCAGGAAGATTTTCTTCACTGAAAGGTTGTGAAGCATTGGAATGGGCTGCCCAGGGAGGTGTTGGAGTCACCATCCCTGGAGGTACTCAAGAAATAATGGGATGTGGCACTTTGTGATATGGTTCAGTTGAGAAGCTGGTGTTCTCAACCTATGACTATAGGTAAGACTTGATGATCCTGGCAGTTTTCTCCAACTTTAATGATTCTATGATTACAACAGCACAATTCCCCTAGGATTTTTTTTTTTTTAACATAAGTTTGCATAAAAAAAAGAGAGCCTGAAGGTTGTGGTTTTGCTCATATAAGTCCCACTGAAAGGAAAAGGACTTCTTATACTGATTCAACATTTACAGAAGCAGGTTGAAGAAGACGTATCTTATTTTTCCTTTTAAGTATACCACATGGAACTAATTCAAAGCTGTCAAGTCTTGCAGACGTAAGAAAACAAAGTTTTTCCAGGGCAATGCATTTCCGTTAACTGGAATAGGCATTGTATTAGAGTCCTAAGCAATAAGACTATTTTAAAAGCTGAAAAAAATGCATGTGATTCAACTCATTCATTAGTGCATTAAATAATGCAATAAATCTAGTCAGAACATGAATGGTCAGTTCTTTCTTACACTGAAAGGCTTTAAGAAGTAAACTTTTGCTCTCCTGCTGCCAGAATTTAAGGAAATTTAAAGCTTGAATGTAAAGAGGAAAAAAAAATGTGTTTTACCACCTACAGCTTGAAAACTCCAGAGGACAGGAGTGTTCATCCATAGGAAAATTATGAAGCTGAAGATAACATTCAGCATTAATTGTCAACCTAATTAGAAAAGGAAGGGGAAAAAAAAAGAAAAAAGGTTATATTCAAGAATTCAGACATTTCAGACTACATAGTAAAGAACATGCAAGGAAATAAATTTTGCCAATTAATGGATACTATGAATAGCCTTCTGTCTGTCAGTAAAACCACATCCAGCATCAGCACCGAAGAACAAAACAAGAACTATTATTGCCTGCAACTTGAGTCTCTGTTGTTTCAAATGGTATTTCAAGCCATTTCAAAAATTTCAGTTGATTTGGGGACACCTCTCAGCTCTACAAGAAATAGGGGATAAAGAGGCGGGTCTGAAGACAGGGGAAGGAGGGGAGCTTATTATAGCAAATAAAGGCACATTTATCAAGTCAAATTGCATTTGGCATTGTTGTATGTGGTAGCTTTACACAAGAGAAAATAGGTGGGGGACATTGGACTTGCTCTATACTCATGGAAGAAGTTCTGATGAAAAAAGTATTTGGATAGGAAAAAGCAGAAAATGTTTCTACTTCTTTAATGTCTAAGGCATTCAAATAATTCACAACTTATAAACATTTTAGAACTGGTTTAGTACTAATAATTGTCTGAACTGAATCACTTTCTGCTTTTGAAAATGCTATCACAGATTTCTGCAGGACTTCCAAGCAATCAGTGCAAAACCCAGTTCTGCTACCTTTCACTAGTAACCAAAGCAAGGGGCTAGACTCCAAACTGACTTCTTTGCATTTAAAATACCTCTCCTTTGTTGGCAACACTGTGTAGAAAGTCAGAATATCTTCTAAAATCAACTTTAAAAATTGCCATAATGCTCACATACTTGACTTACGTATGCAATGCTTACATACTAGACAAGAAGGGATGGGAAAAGACTCTGAGACATGCTGCCAGATAGTTTTGTAAGTCTCTGAACCATTTATTCTACACAAATTTCCACTGTGACCTGACCAAAGGTTTATAAGGAAAAGGGTATTTCTTAGCATACACTGTGGGAGAGAGGAAGAAAGACTCCTCTCCACACTTCTAAGCAGAATTCTTGCATCACTATGGAGGCGATTTTCAAATTTGCCTACTATGATTTATATATCTACTACTTTTACTTTCCATTTTCAATTTTTGGATAAACACTCAAAGAAAAAGAAAATAAGCCAAGCCTTCTGTTAAAAGCAACACAACTTGATCTGGAATCACTGATGGTACAATGGACAGACCACAGGCTACCCTCAGAGGAGATTCGGTAGGCTGATTAATATTTTCACCACATCTGACCCCTGAATTACGGACAAGGAAAGAGTGGTGATACAGGGAAGCCCATGAACCTGGAGCACTGTCAGATCACATTATTGTTCCTTCAATAAGCAAGATATGAACCTCTAAATGTTGTTCTACCTTAGGTCAAATTCAGGCCATATCCTCACCTATACAGATGTTTGCACGTTGCTGGGTGAGAGCCCGTTCTGCTGTTCTGTTACCAGCTCACTGCACTTTATTGCTCACACTCTGACACAGTAATTCTAACCTATTGCTCTGTGAGGACTCACATGATTTTTCTGCTCATATTTATTTCCTTCTGTTACTTTGAATCTCTTTAGAAGAAATTTTACATTTAAACTGAATGGGCAATGGAAGGGTAAAGTCCAAGTATGACTCTACAATCGCTAATTAGAAAAAGAAAAAAAAAAAATAGCATGTCAACAGAAGGGGCTCTCTTGGGGCTTTTATAAACACCAGCTGGCATAATAAACCATTTTAAAAGTGCTCTTCAGAGATGTCTGTATGCTCTCAAATGAGGCATACTAAGAAAAAGTTCAGTGAAGAGAATCCTTGTAAGGCATTCTAATTCTTCTTACATTCGACACAGGAGAAATTTATAAATTGTTCATACAACATAGCCTGCTTATGAACACAGCATAAATGATTAAGAAGAAAGTAATTTAAAGTGCTACTATTTGTTTTAAATAGATAAATAAATAAACAAATAAATAAACTCTTAAGAGAAAAATCATATTTATGGCATCCTCTGCATGGACTACTTCTTGACCAGCTCCTGATTTACTGCAAAATTTTTTAGGCATATTTAAAAAATATAACAAGAGATGACCCTAAAATAGTTTCTGTAGACTACAGCCTTTCAAGAGCTGTTTGAAAAGTGACTCAAAAATCAGTACATATAGCTTTAAGCTTAAAAGCAGCACAGGCATCTCCCATTTGCCAAGTAGAATTATCACCAACATGTTTGCTTATGCCTAATTTGGATGAACAGATCTGTTGATTTTAATATCTTGCAGTGGTAAATATGTTAAGAAGTACATGCAGGACTGGGGCCTTAGCTTTAATCAAACTTCTTATAATTTTTATTATCTGAAGCATTTAATATTTTACTTACAAAATATAATTTGGTGGAAATGAGATACTGAAGTATTTAGACCAGAAATAATTTATCTGCAATATATTAGTGACAGACCACCGTGATGCTATATACTATATAACATCCTTTTTAAAATCTTGCCTGTACCTAAATGAGATCAAAATTTGCTATCCCCTTCAGTTGTCCTTACCCAATTATCCTTGCATTACATTTCAATACTATGAATTTCATCCTTTTCATGATCGAATAATCTTTATTTTCTTGTTTAATCAACTCCTTGAAAATTCCTGCAGTCCATAATAAAAGAGATGCCAGGAATTTGATTCATATTCATTATTTTCATATTCCTGGTCATAACAGGGTTTTGGGGTTTCTTCTACCCAAATAATAAAAACCCACCTTAGAGTGTATAATACTCTTCCATCACTCCAGATTCGAAGCAAACGATTTGGAGTTGTAATCCAGTGAGCATCAGATTTCCTTGAGTTCCGGAAGAAAGTGTCTGGGATCCAAATTTTTCCAACCATGTTGCTATTAAGCATAAGCACCTTCATTGAGCTGTTAAATTTTAGACGACTGTCATACCAAGTCTGGGCAAAAATTATATCTATAGTGTATTCCTAAAAACAGAGAAACAACCATATCTATGTTTACATTTACCAAAGTCTGCAAGCCAACTGGTTTTTGACCCACATATAAATCTGAAGCCACCTCCTCTATTCTCTTTTGTATTACCATTTGCATAGCAGACAGCAGCCAGTAAACCCAGAATGAGAGACAAAAGATGCACACAGCCTTCTGTCCCTTCCTCCTCTCCCCTGACACACACTGATTACTTCAGGAAGAAGATACATGATGGGAGCTTACTGTAACTTGGAGGTTCCCACACAGTGCAATCACCTCTGGGGGCCCTGGACAGAAATTTAAGGGCAACCTTAGTACTTCAGGGTTAGACTATGTTTGTTAAGACAGATATTCTACATCTTTTAAGAACCAGACAAAACAAGCTTTCCCCCCAAACTTTTCAATATGCAATTTAACATCTCTCAAGAAATTTCAGATTATGAAGAATTCATGAATATGTGGAAATTGAACATGACAGTTTGCAGAACTGTCTGTTAACATCTGCCTTGCATACCTACCAACATACACACAAAAGTATACATAATCATAATCAGGAAGGAAATTTCCCTAAAGAAATTCCACTTTATTTATTAAAGCCTCAAGGAAGCTCCTTCTGCAACAGAAAATCAAATTCCTCTGTAGACTTACAGATTTGGTGAAAAGAAAGGTGGAAAACCAAAATAAATAAATAAAAGGAAACCCCTTTTTATGAAATAATTCTTGACACAGTAAAACTTGAGAGATAAACAATACAGGTGCATAAAAGAATTCTGCTTTCCAAAGAATCCAGCCAGTTGTTTCTGCACTTCAGACAAAGGGGTAAAGCAGCAGCTCTTTGTGTTGTCACAGCTCTAAACCATGACTCTGACCTTAATGGCAACAGTCTCACTACCTGCTGGCAGATGTCATCTTTCCTGCACGGCTGCCCCAAGAGGGCTTCAATGGGCAACTCAGCAGCTCCCCTGCAGGGAAAGAGCTGGAGACCAGACTTAAACACTTGGTGTTGGTTGTTCACCTCTCAGTTATGGCTTGAACTGACAGGCGAAATTGAGGAAGAGACAGTGTTCACATTCTTACTTTAGCCAAAGGGGTTACAACTAGTTTACTTGGTCAGTAAGAATGCATACTGCAGTCAGTCAATTCTGGTTTTAAATAAAAGCTGAAAGCTTCATTGACTGGAGTGGATTTTTTTGTTCATTTTATTTTTAAAAAATCACAGCAGCCAACTGTACAAGTTACAGATTCCTCACTAATTTCAGCAACTGATACCACCCATCTCTCAGGAAAGTTTGAGAAATTCCGCACTTTCTTCTCGAGAAGTACCAAGGCAGATATTCCAGGACTATCTGAAACTCTCTTAATTTTCCCACCTCTCCAGATGGGAGAAGTGCAGGAAACAGATATGCTAGAGGGAGGCTTTCTCTTGCTCTGTGATGTATGGCAGATGAATTACCACCTGAACTGTGGTAACTCAGTGATTTTCAAAGGTTACGAACAACTAATGCATGAGGCAAACAGTGGAGAGACAGAGAGAACAAAAGGACTAATAAAAACGCATTTTGAATGTGACTTTGATCTAAAACTCTGCATATTTCTTGAGAGTCACTGCCATGCAGGTCAAAACAAGTCCTTGATCTTTTTTCTTTTTTTTCTGTAAACAGAATTCCAGACACCTGTGAAAACCCTGGAACTGTTTAACCTTAAAATTCAGCTTTCTGTGCTCATTTGTAGTGGTTACAACTGAAAATTAAACTTGCCTTGCTGGGGTATAAAGGAGAGCCCAAGGCAGTGCACCGGAGAAGTGTTTTAATGGGCTTTAACAGAACAGAATGAACAAAGATTTATGCATTGCCTTTACAGTATAAATAAGAGAAGGAAAAAAAAGAAGTCAGTGAGTGAAATCAACAGACACGACCAAATGTACAAAAAGTGAAGACTGTCTTGAGTTTGAAGGTGCTACTCTAAGCAGCCACTTCACAGTAGCAATGCCCGGTTTGAGAAAAAAAGTTATCAAAGTGACACTATAGTCAAATCCACGCAAGCAAGAAAACACAGGTTGTCATAGAATACCAACCACTCTAATAAATTAGAATAAAAGAGGAAGATTATTTTAAACACAAAAACCAAGGGAATGGCCTCAGGTATTCTTTTACCTTTCAGTATTAAATGTGCAAGTTTGTATCCTGTTAAATCCAAACTGTAGCACTGTGCCAGCTACTAAGAAGAAAATTAGTTCTATCCCAGATGAAACCAGCATGCCATGTATTAGAGGAGTTGTTTAAAAAAATTTTGGAAAAGAAAACACAAAAGAACCCAACAACAATTCTTCATGGTACATTTATAACTGTTCAAAAATAATCTAGCACACAATAATTTAACATCAGAAAATTAGTAACTGCTTGTTTCCAAGTATCTTGCTGAATGTCAAACGAGATCCAAGTGCTAGCCTCTTGTAACACACCTGAGGAGACTTGTCTTCCATTTATAAGCTCACACTTCTGCACTCAGACATCTCCCTCTCCCTCTGGAATCACCCAACCACAGGCATAATTCATCCTGAAAGACATGGACTTGCAGCCTCATGGTGGATGGCAGCAGCAGGTCACCCTGCTCTTAAGCAGGGATCCACAGACAGTGCTCTGATTTCGCCCAAGAACAATTATTCCACTTCTACCATCTGCCTTGGTGACATTACTACCTATGTCTTCAGCATATCTATTTATCCTATGCCTCCCTGAGACTCTCTGTCTTTGAGGGTCCATAATACATCCTGAGGCAGCACACATTCTTCACACAATTCATCTTACACGGGATCACATTCTTAGCCCATTATATCTTTACTGTCTTTCTCTGAAGTGAACTTTAGCATCATGTCCAAGTACGTACGAGTACTTACATTATAGGGGTGCAAGGCATGAAAATGGGACTCATGTTTATCAGCCTTTTTTACAAATACACTTTTCCCTGCAGAAGAGGCCAGATGGCACAAATACAAACAGATCCCCAGCAGTCACCAAGCACAGGCAAAACCAAAAGGTGATCAGACACCAAAGAGTCTGGTGGCATGTTGGTGTGACAGGATAGATGCTTGAGTGCAATAACCTGAAAGGGAAACTATGTTAGGAGAATTATTAAGAAATTCGTATATTTCTGGAAATCTAGTTTTGAAATGGGCCTGAAATGTTCAGATTTTATGGAATTACATACTGAATTCCCTAAATTTGCATGTCCTGAAAAATATTTCCTACTTCCTTTTAAGAAGAGGGAATCTGGGTCCATAAAATTTGTTAAAAATTAGGTAGAAAAATCGCCATACTGTCTTTGCTGGGAGTACTTTGTTTCTAAAACCAGATGAATAAAAGCCCCATATTTTTTTCAGACATTGTATAAGCAAGCACAAGAGCAACAAGATTTATACTATATTCTTTTAGTGCAGAAAATCTTTCTAGCCAACTATTTTGCTTTCCTTGTTTTCTTACAAAATTTTAAATTAACACTTATCACTACTTCCACTAGTCTTTCATGAAACTCACCATTTAATGCCACTCTGCAACCATAAAAATTGGTTTACTACTCTCTCTTTCAAATTAAACTAATGACAAAATAGCCATGCAGAATGAAGTGGAATCCATCTATGGCTGTGTTAGTCACACCCATAACAGAATGCATGCTTATTCATATTTAGCCTCGCAGGGTTCAAGAACAATGGCACACATTGGCTCATATTTGGCATTTGATTAAATCGCTGAGTATTTTTTTTTCACAGCTGGCATGAAGTGCCCACCTGCCAATTATTTACAGATAACTTCAATCCTCGTCCCTCTCTTTCCTCTCTAAAAGATCATGACAAATTCCAAAGGCTGGGAACAGTGTGACTAATCAGAGATTACCATTAAAGGGCCAAGCAGGCAACAAACTGTGACTATGGACAAACAGGTTCATAGCCTAGTGAAAGCCATTTAATATACAAAAACAATTACTTCAAACAAAGTAGGAACAGCTACTGAAGGGGGATAAATGGAATCCTCAACATGTTTCATTGTCATGAACAGTTCAATTACAGTCAGACTTGAAAACAGGTCAGTGGATTGCTTTTTTTTTACTGGAAAGCTGTGAAAGAAAGGGAGGCAGATATCATCTAAAACAATTTTTTCTCACTGCAAACTGCATCACACAAATTCCAACATAATAAGGATAGAAAAAAATACAACAAAGAAGAAAAAAGAATTCTTGGATATTTTGCCTGACAGTCCAACAACTGATTTGATATTCCACAATAAAAACATTGTGAAGAAGGCAAGTAACAAGTAGCTAAATTGTTGGCTGGATTATGTTAAATGCAACACATTTTGTTTGAGAACAGGAAAAGGTGGCCTAGTTTCATGAGGCCAAACAGAAAATCAAGGAAGAGTCCCAAAACCAAATTCAGAAATAAAAAAATTTGTTACAAATTACAGACCTACAATGAAGCTAATGACCAGTGAATTTCAGAGAAAAATGAATAAAAACATATTTCTGTCATTTCATCTTTTCTCAGAAACCCACCCCAGCTTTTCTTCCAGATTCAAAATTTTATGTGAATGACACCTCAAGGTTTCTGTAATGGCACCTTCTGAAATCTGTTTCATATGGAGCCGCTCAAAGGAGTTCAACTAACAAGTTGACATGACTTCACTTTAGTCAGTTATTTTATCATTCTATTCAACATTCTAATTCCTTGAGCTGGAATTCAATGTCAGTGAGGCAGGGAATTTTTAAAATAAAATCAATTAAGAAGGGGAAATTAAAAAAGCATTCCACCAGTCTTTATGTTTCCACAATAAGAGATGTGATTTAATACTGAGTATCAGTTTAGTAGGCCGATATAGAGATATTTAAAAACAAAAAAACTCATCGAGAAAACCAGTACCCACACGCCTTCCTAAGAGGTAAGCACCAAATAAAGCATGGAGCATTAGCCAATTTATCTTCATCTTCCCAGGGTGTTGCTAATAAACACTCGTAACCTTTACCTTTTCCCTCGCCCAAATATCTTCGGACATCAATAAGGGGCTATAAAGTAATTTATTAAAATACTTAACGTCTCTGTGATGTATAACCTCTCTTACCAAAATGTTGAAGATGTGGCTACTCTCCCTGGTAGGTTACTTTAAAAGCCCTTTTAAGAGACATTTTGAGATGCTTCAGGGCCAATGATGGTTTCAGAACTTAATTCCCCACAGCTGAGACCAAAGCAAAAGTAAAATTTCTTGGTTTAGTAAACCATTTTAGTTTGCTCACTAAAGCAATCTGAACTTAATGACCTTAGGGTGAGATCTACTAGATCCAACAAACCACAGTGCTTCTGACACATACCTGTAATATTACATTAATGATACCGCAGCCATGGAAGAGGTGAGGGCTGCAGGAAATGCAGTGAACAGAAGTGCATAGCGTCTGCTTCCAGAGTCTTTTAATCAGTCAGACTGCTGTAATTGTACAGATAATCACACTGGAGGATGCTATGAGAACATATGCACAGGGTAAGTGGAAATATGGCAAATCATATCTACAGAAGGTGAGGGAGTACAGCAAGACGTACATAGCCACAATTCAGAAAAAACCTCACTCTTCACATCATAATTTGGCATCTGTGCTTATCTAGTCCTTATTTTGAACATGCAAATTGACAGATGCAAACAACAATATGAATAAAAGGCAAGATTTAGTTCAGTGTTTTGTAGATTAGAAACTATCATTAAAATCTTGACAAAAGTGAAAAGATTAGCTAGAAAAGTAACTAAAGCACTTCAGCAAAATCTATGCTTTTATTTCAACAGCTTAGATTTTGGTCATTTGGAGAGAGTACAAGGAGAGGAAGTAGATACATTATATACATCATCTATATACATTCTCATGGTAAAAATTATATAAGAAGTTTTGATTTACTTTTCAACTAAAAACTGAATATTTCAGCCAGTGCCTCTCATAAACAAACATTAAACTCTAGAAAGAGCTAGAGAACTCAGAATAAAACAGAACAAAAACCCACAACAACAACTGAAAAACCCCGAAAAGGTGAAACAAAAAAAACCCGCAACTTAAAAAAAAAAAACAACACCCCACAAAAATAAAAAAAAACAAACCACCAAACATATGTAAATAAATATATATCAAAAACCCAGGAATAAATACTGGTATGGATTAAGGGTTTGTCTTAGAGATTATCAATAGTGATTTATCAGCTCCATTGACTCTACTTTCTAAATTAAGCAGCTACATCTACCTTCCTGTAATTAGAGAGACTCTAGCCAAAACTGGACTCACAGGCAACTTTAACAACAAAACTGTGCATTACTCAAGCGTACATGATTTTGTAGTTTCCCTTCATAAATAAAGTTTCAAACTCAATACTTCTCCACTCAGTATGGTGTAAACGTTTTCAAAGCAAGACTAATTTGCACAGTTAGTTTGTTCTTTAATATACATGGTTTTTCTGCCATGGTTCAGGCAAACAGACTTATATAGGGCTTGGTTTCTACTCTGCAGTTCCTACAAAATACATGATCCTACAAGAAATACAGCATACCTATTTGGTTTTCTGATTGATGAGGCAGTAATCAGCTCCAAATATCAATCATCTGCTACACTATATGAGATATATAATATCTAAGAGCATGTACAGCCATCAAGAACTTCCTAAAAAGAGCCTCTGCTTACATACTGGTCTCAAGAACATAACCTGTTATGGGGATAAACCCCTACAGTAGAGACACTACTGTTATTCAAAAAGGCAACATCTCAATCAACACTTACTGTATGCTGGTGAATGACACACTTCAAAACAGTCCAAGAAAAAGTGTTTCAAACATGCATTCTCCACGGTGATCTAAATAAGTACCCAGATGTGAAAGACTTGACGAAATTTAAAATCATGTAAAACCAAAATAAAATGGAAGCCAATATCAACAGGCAGTGAAGTTGCATTCACTTATTAGCAAAAGCGTATTCCATTTCTTAATAGCTACTTTGTCAGTGCAGTCACTCCTACTGCCAAGGGAGTAAGGCAACAAGCTTTCCAGGGGTAGATCTACTTTCTTGGTAAACAGCTTGGAGATGCTGCTGCAAGAGAGGGCTTCCAGACTGCTCCCCTCTCAGCAAAGTGAACTTACCATAGCATGTGCCGTGAGGAGAATAATTCTGCTGTAGCTGCCTGGATTTTAAGAGTGACTGAGGTTTTGTAGTGTCAGCAGAGATCCTGACAGCAGCCCTTGTAGGGACCAGTGAATTACAGCAGCTCTCCTGGTGCACAACAGCAGAGGCAGCCATGAAAACCTCTGTGATAAGAGCCATTGCTGAGGTCAGCCTCTATCGCAACAGGCTGTTACAAGCTACTGCAATAATCAAAGCACACCCTCTGCCTCTCTTCCCCAAAACCCAGTTCAAATCTAGGCCAGCCAAGTTATTCCCACAACTGGAATGCAGCATGACCTATGTCCATACAGACAGACAGATAAGGAATTAATAACAAAGAACAGGTGTGTAATGTTCTTCAAAATATTTGTCTTATAGTTGACAGAGGTAAGAGGTACAGACAAAAAACTAAATGCAGCTTGTCTCAGCTGCAGACACAAGGGACACAATACAGCTGAAGAAGACAGAAAGTATTTGGAGAGGATATCAGGGCACAGGAAGTAACAGTAAACATTACATCAGAGCAGACAAGTAGTCTGTGCAGCTTTGGGGTGAAAAGGAGGAGTAAAGTGCTATTTGGGTTAGTTTTAACACTAGTCAATACCTCTAGCCTCTCAATGAAGTGCTGTGTAATACTTACATTAACATTACTCTTGGTTTAGATCATGTCAGATCACAACAGAACTGTGAAGGCACTCAGTACTGCTTATACAAATACATAACCTCTGCAAGGAACTTATGGTTTGAATTTAACATAAAAGACAGGATTTGGAAAGCCAACAGGGACATAATTACAGATAGCAACTTTAGCACAACACGAGCTTAATTCTTTGTGATAATTTTTAACCTTCACAGAGGAAAAAAAACAGGAAATGAACAAAAGGAAAAGCAAGTTTAAACAGAAACATAATGAGAAACAATGAAGTGGCTTTGCAGACATTTATAGAAAGTTTCTTTCAAGCATAAAGGGCAGCTTGGTAAAAACTGATATGAAAAGCTGAAAGTATGGGAGTAGAAACTAGCAAGATCTGAGGCAGGAAATGGCCTCTTGAGGAAAAAAAAAACAACTAAAAATCACCGAGGACAGGTTTTGAAGTACCTTGAAAGTGAAAGGGAAAGGGAACAGTTTATATATGAGATCCAATGAAAAAGAAGACAAAAGAAGAACTTGAACAAGAGATAAGTCAGTAGAAAAAGTAGAAAATTCTCTCTGTAGGACATCTCTAGATGATATGAGTGGAGCCAAGCTGCAAGTGGAAAGGTTACAGAAATACATTAGCGTAATAGTGGGAATTTGGACAAGAGTTTCCATGTGATGGATTAAATAATAAAGAAATGTAAAATCCCTTTGCATTCAGAATTTGAAAGTCTAAAACTAAGACCCTACTCCTGCTTCTAAGATCCATCACATCAGAAAATTTTTAGATTTCAGTCCTCAATGACATAGAATAGTGATTATTCACAGCAACTGGGAGTGTGAAAAAAGTGAAAAGTTGTAATCTTTAAAGATGTGATTCAGTCATACTGAGCTAACAAAACAACTGTGAACACATATGAGTGACACAAGACAGTATTTTAGGCTGGACAAAAGGAGACAGAGAATAGCAAGCAACTGTCACAGAAAGGTGGCTGTATTTGTGCATGAAGCTTCCAAGAGACCATGGAAGATGTACTGTGCAGAAGCACCAAAGAGCTTTAAGAAATACATTCACGTCAATACTTAAATGGATCAAGTGTTAGGAACACAAGAAACAGAGAGACTTTATCATAACACACTGACAGACTAACCACAGATAAAAAGCAAGCTTTTTCAGAATTGTTGTCTAGCCCTAGTCATGTCCACAGCTCAGCACTTCTGCCATTTCTTTAACAAATTAGAGAATCAAAGATTAGCCCTATGCAACTACAGAGCACTTACATCTGAAATCTTGGCTATTTCAGAGGCAGTTTGGTTATTGCTCTGGCTGTGAATGCTAAGAATCTGAGATGATATAAAATGGATTTCCAATCAGGGGAGTGAAGTGAAAATAAACAGTAGTAGTAGTAGTACTATTACTACATTGATTATTATCATCACTGCAACCATGCCAACTGTGGCTTAAGTGATGCAGTGGTACAATACGAAACCAGTATTTCCTAAAGCATGAACTAATCCAAGATTTAAGAATCAACCACAGCACAAAAAGACTGCAGCCTTACATAATAGCATTGCTATGATATGGCACACAGAAATCAGGCCATATTTGACAGCAAAGAGCATAGATTTTCCTAGTGATTTGTGCAGAACCTTCAGTACCTCTCCTGGTTTCACACCTTTAAGGGACAATGGGTAAACTGCAGCTAAAATCAGGAAAAATACTGAATGCTGTTTAAAGTGGGGACTGCAAAGACACCTGTTCTCTGCTTTGGTTTCAGAAGGCTACAGCAACATTTGTCAGTTTTACAGTAACTGCATTTTCCCTCACCCCTCACCATTCCCTTCAAACTGATCACAGAAACTGGGAGCAACACAGAACTGCTATGCTGAGCCAGTATGAGCAGAGTTTGGCCGATTCTCCCTGAACAAGACAAGCTTGGAGTTATCTTGCAATAGCAGTAACCAAACTACAAGAATGAGACTAACCAATTTAAGTTAATCTTTTGGGGGGGGGAAGAGAGAACAATCATGACATTGTACTTGTGAAGTATTATTTAGCTTCTAGAGCTGGTAACATAAGAAATGCTAGCAGAAATATGGCATTTGACTTTTAAGTATATTCCATAACAGAAAAAAACAATGCTCAAGCCTGCTGAAGGAGTATTTACTCAGCTGCTGTAAATGAACAGTGTCCATCAATCTCAAACAGTCATCTGAGGAAGCCAATTAACCGTGATCACTTGCAGTGCTGACAGGCACCACAATGATTGGAATCTATCTTCCCTAATTGAACTAATAGATTAAGCTGGGGAAAAAAAATATTATTCTAGCTTATTTCAAAGAAGATGCTGTACAATAAGAAGCAGGTAATATTCAAAGGCTCGTTGGTACTTTTGTCCTGTTTTATGAGCAAATTGATCACAGAATTCCTGCCATTTGAAAGAGAATTAAACCAATTCGCATAAAGTGCACACATTTGACTTTCCAAAAACTTCCATTGTTTCCACACTGAATGACCGCAACCTAGGAAACCTCATAAATTCTCAAATATGGGCCAACGTACATCCTTCATGATCTTCTTTTCAGTCAGTTTGTATAAAGCCCATCGAGACAGTGGTTCTCCTCAAAACAGTTTTCTCCAAACATGAAAGCAGTTCTAACCTCCAGGAAAAGCTTCAGGTGCATTTCACAAACCACAACAAGACCTATCAAACAGTGTTCACCCTGTCCTGAATTATTACTATTATTGCAGCATTTGCATAGCACTGATTTACTGTATTGACATTTCTTGTGTGGAGCTATGTTCATTTAGACACAGAGCTCTGTAACAGACAAGGAGGGAGACAGAGAGTTTGTATCTTTCTTTCTGGACAATTCTTACTTTGGAGTTTTTCTACAGCGTTTGTTAAATCCTTAAGTCAATGTGAACATGTGAAGTCAATGTTCACACATGTAAACTGACTGGGTATCTGCAGGATCAGGGCCTTGCAAAATCCAGTACCATTGAGTAACACAACACTTAATGTAATTCAAAACCAGAGTTTAAACTACCTTGTTTTACAGAATAATGCACAGAAAGAGTGTGTATCTTTAAGTACTGGATTTCAGGGTACCTTCAGGTAATGTGTCTTCAGGTTATGATTACTTATACTCTAGTGTACATCATGTAAATTAAACTGCAGCGTAAAGCAAGAGTACAAACCTTCAAACCCTCAATACAAATTTAGTGACCAGTAGATTAAGTGCAGTGACACACCTGGCCACAAAATATCCTCCACAAGTGCAATAGTGTTGAGCAATCTGTTTTAGGATACTGATCCTATTGATACTTGAATACCTTGAAAAAATAAAAAAAAATCTGCAGCTAGTTACTGCAACTAGAGAATGAATTGGAATTTAGAAGTCAAAGCATACTTAAAATTCACCATCATTCTGCATAAAGTCATAAATGGTACAATATGACAAGAAAAAATGTATCCTACCAATGTCCAAGCCATGCAGTCTGCCTACCAAAGTAGCATATTGTATACTCTGTGAGTATCTGATTTGCTAAGTGGTTTAGCTCTCTTGTTAAATATTAGAGTGGTAGGCTTTAAAATATTACTTCAACCTGCAATCACAGTAGCCTTCAATGGATAATAAGCAAAGATCATGTGACAAAAGCTAAATTATCCACAGAAGAGAAATGCTGGAAAATAACAAGGAAACTGAACTGCTCTAGTGAAGTGCAGTCCTAAAAATTTATCCTGGAATTTTCAGATTGGACCTTCTAACAGCAAGTTCCAGTAATAAATACAAAAAGGGAATACAGAGCATCATCTCATCCACAGGAAGGGAAATAAAAAATACTAGCACTCAAACACACTAAAATGGCAATCATATCAGAATGCTTCAAAGTGTTAAGTCATGACTTAGAAAAACATTAAAAAGCAAAGGAATTTAAAAACATCATTTTGTTTCTGTAAACCTACATATTTATATATGTATGCAGTTTTATACAGACAGATATAGACAGTCTGGTGGAGCACTCTCAGTTTTTAGTCTATCAGCCACAATGTCTGTGCATCTCTATAGAAACAATCTGCTTCTTTGTAACTATTTACTATATGAAACTTGAGCAAATATTCGTCAAATACAGGGAAAGTATTCTCTTTGCTCTTCATTTTTGACATGATGCAATTCTGCTTCTTACTTGAGGAACTGCTCTCGCATTCCTTCTCAAAAAGTTTCTCTAATTTGTGGTATTAGTCTTTATTGTCATGACAGTTTTCATCAAACAGAAATTACAAAAAAAGGTCATGTCTTAGTTAAAGGAAGGCAATAATATCTTGGAGGGGTGCCATGCCTCTCCCAGCCAACTGAATTGTGTACTTGAACAGTCCTGTCAAACCACAGAAGCTGTGGTGCTGGCATGGTTCTCCCCTGGACAGCTTGGGGCATCAATAGCACAAAACTTTGCATATTTATGAATACAATAGGGTTTAGGGGATGAATACAGGGCAGAGGAAGCTAATGAGGCCAACAGACAGCATGGACCAACATGTGTTTTTGCACTGGAACCATATATCAGACTCTGCTACTTTGATCACCACCAAACAATGGTTGCTTTTCATCTTGGCCCTAGCTTGGAAGGAGAAAGGCAGTAAAAGCCTAATACTTCTACTTATAACGTTCAACATAGAGTAAAAATAGGCTCTAAATATCCACTGCATATCTAAACGCTGTAAAGAAATCCCTAGACTACTGCAGAGCGACTGAGGATCAAGATTTTACTCATAAAAATGCACTTAGAATCATCAAATCATCAAGGTTGGAAGAGAGCTGTAAGATCATCAAGTCTGACCACCAACCCAGAACTGTAGCTCCTAAACCAGAAAACCTCATCACCCAGCATCAGATCCAGAAAACTCCTGAACATCTCCAGGTGACTGCTAATGGTGACTCCACCACCTCCCCAGGCAGCCTATTCCAATGCCTGACCACCCAAATAGCAAAAAAATTTTTTCAATATCCAATCTGAATATCACCTGTCTCACCTTGAGGCCAGTTCCTCTTGTCCTCTCACTGTAGGCACAGTAAAAGAGACTGGACCCCACTTCACTACCACCTCCTTTCAGGGAGATGAACCAAGTGATGAGGTTCCCCCTGAGCCTCCTCTTCTCAAGAGTAAATAAACCCAGCTCCCTCAGCTGTTCCTCCTAAGACAGGTTTTCTAGATCTTTCATAAGCCTTGGTGCCATTTGTTGGACATGCTCCAGCACCTCAATGTCCTTTTTAAAGTGAGGGACCCAGAACTGAAGCAGTCAAGGTGCAGCCTCACCAATGCCAAGCACAGGGGGACAATCACTGCCCTGGTCCTGCTGGCCACACTATTGCTGATACAGGCCAGGATGGCACCTGGGCACATACTGGCTCATGTTCAGCTGCTGTCAACCAGCAGTCCCAAGTCCCTTTCTGCTGAATGGCTCTCAAGCCACTCTTCCCCCAGCCTGTAGCACTGCACAGGGTTGTTTTGACCCATGTGCAGGACCCAGCACTTTGCCTTAGTGAACTTCCTGCAGTTGTCCTTGCCCAACTGATCACGTTTGTCCAAGTCTCTCTGCAGAGCCTTCCTACCCTCAAGTAGATGAACACTCCCACTCACTTAGTATCATCTGCAAATTTACTGAGGGTGCACTAGATCCCCTGATCCAGTTCATCAATAAAGACAGAACTCGCCCCAGTATTGACCCCTGGGGAACACAGACAGCAACTGGCTGCCAGTCGAATTGAGCTCAATGCACCACAACTCTCTGGGACCAGCCAGCCAGCCAGTTTTTACCCATTCTGGAGTCCACCCATCCAAGCTACGAGATGCCAGTTTTTCCAGGAGGATGCTGTGGGAGATGGTGTCAAATATTTTACTGAAGTCTAGATAGACCACAGCCTTTCCCTCATCTACTAAGCTGGTCATTTTGTCACAGAAGGAGACCAGGCTGGTCAAACTGGACCTTGCTTTCACAAATCCACGTTGGCTGGGCTTCATACCCTGGTAGCCCTGCATGTGCCATGTAATGGCACTTAGCTGCATTTTACATGGTTGTTGCACAATGCATAGCATAGGTTAGCTCTAAAAGACAAGATTCAAAAATCTTTAGACTTAGTATTGTAAGCCTAAATACTCTACTGATCCAGACACTTGTTAAAAGTGTTCACTCAGGTTGCAGGTGCCTGAAGAGATCACAAGCTCTAGCAAAATGTATCTTAATCGTGGGGTGACTATAGCATCTAAACTGTTGTGCCAAAATACAACAGCCTTCAAAAACAAGTTCTGATGAATGTCATGCATAGACCTCAATTACAAAAGTGCAAGTCTATCAAATAGCAAGAGGAAAATAGAATATTAAAAAACCAAATCTGTTTTGTCTCATAGTATGTGTTCTCTAAAGCTTTCAGACAAACATACTCCCTTGATATGCTGCTTCAGCATCACTATCAGAAAAAACACCCTCTACATCATGTTGTATCCAAACTTAACAGTTAAAGGACATCATTTGCCAGTGTGAATTAACATATCTGGCAAATGAGTAATCCAGTGGGGATTGGAAATCACAGAAAATGTATTCTTTTATTAAGTGATCAAATGAGAGGCTAAGGACAGCCCTTGAAATGGAAGCAATTTTTGGATTATTGGTTAAAAATCTCAAACAGTATTGACTCCAGGGAAAGTGCCTTCCTAATGAAATTAACAGCTCACATAAAGAGAGCTAACAGGGTAAAATTTGTTATTATTTATTTTGTTGAGAATGTTGTTTCCCAGAATAAAAACTCCTTTTTTGAAACCTTAATCACTTGCTTTTCAAATATATGGTTTTTCTTATTTTTATAAAGATTTGATCTCTGTATTGAGGTTAGGTATTCATACAAGCCATGTTCTTGAAGTCCAAGCCCAGTGAAAGCAATTGCCCTTTTACGAAGGCCACAGTAGTTTTAGACTGCAATTTAAATTGCTAAGTAGTTTTCTGTTCATTTTTAAAAAGCATAGAATAGTTTTTAAAGTTCTACATCTTAGTAACCTTATAACCCTTTGATGGCATGCTTCATTATTTTTTTCTTTTAAGAGAAATCAGAAGTTTGGAGAGAAACATCCAGTTGATATACATTATTAACTATTAGGATCCTGCTCCCTAGTGAAGTAATACACCTTTTCAGCAGGTTGCCAATCCCTGCCTTGGACTATAAGCCAGTATGACTGGATTTTACTAGCAGCATGGTAAGGATATCACCTCCCAGCTCTAGCACAGCTCCAGCAGATGTGGAGAGACCTCTAAATAACTGACATGAAATAGTTCCATGGCTGATACTCCCAGGCTCTGGGCTGGGCAAGCAGAAGGCAGCTGTGGGCACAGGAGAGGTCATGGTTCACAGCTGAACAACTATACTAGAATGAATATCCTTTGCCACAGATCTGCATCTTTATCCACAGTGTCTAAGTACCACTGGTTTTTCTTGCTTGGCTTCCCATTACTGAAAGTCGCTATTCCCCACCCACACATGACAACATACATCTAAACCACAAGATCCTCAACAATAATTGAGAATTACTGCGTTCTCAGAAAATACTCAGAAGCCCCCTGCACTGGCATACTCCAGCCTCTGAACAAAATTCTTCTCTGCCATGCAAATTCAATACTGTCAGCAGTTTGGTAGGGAGGAAGTAGAGGAGGTAAACTCAAAATCACCTGAGGGTGAGTCCCCATCTTAGTCCTGGGCAGAAGTCATGCCAAAAGGCCTTTCTAAAGCCTCCAACACCACCATCTCATACAATGCACAATCTAAGAGAACTAAGGAAATACCACATACTCAACTTCCTCATAAGTGCTGTTCAGTGTTGGTACTAAATAGATAAGTCAGAGCTCAACAGGTCTACCAGAAACTAGGTGAGATGCATTGCTCAACTTCTAAGAAACCAGCCATGGATATACACACACACACACTGAAAAGGACACAGAAGGCTAAATGGAAAAAGGAGGACAAAAGAGTTAATTTCAAATTTTTCTTTCTAGGAATTTGAAAAAAACACAAACAATAAATCAGTTCACTGAAAATAGTTTTGTTCACAACTGCGGGGTCAATTGTTATTTTTCTGAGGCTCTGAAGAGTAGCTCCAGGAAATTAAACCAGGCCAGAGATAAAACAAGTATATCCAAACGTTGTGGAAATATTCAAAACAAACTAAAACAAGGACCTGATACAATGAACACTGTGTGGCCTGACTTTTTAAAAAAAAAAAATGCATTTTTAAAATTACAACAATTTCAAACAGAGAGACTGAACGTACCTCTGCAATAACCTCAATCATATCCAACAGCATAAGAATACACAGTAAGAAATAAAAAAACTTATTTGAATGAGATTAGAATTGTTTCGTAATATTAACCCATAGCAACATGCAGATGATGTTTTCTGTCAATAATCAGAACTTACCATATTGATTGGGTCAACTGGACCAATGCTGTTAACATAGACATCTGTTTCAATTACCGTAGTTCTCACTAAACAAAACAGTAACCATAATAATTACATATTTAATAACTTCTGTGTATTGTTAGTGCAATTTAATTTACTTAACTAAAACAACAGCATATCTGATATTCTTTTATTAGATCCAGAATAATTCAATATCTGGTTTGTTCATTTTGTGAAGGATCATATATGACTTGGCTCTCTTACTTCATATGAATTTTTAGGATTATCATCTTGAATTTTTTAGTTTATAACGCAATCCCCAACTGTGCTTTTTGAACAAATATAAGATAGATAAAAAAGGTAAAGGAAGAAAAACAAATAAAACAAAAAACCCCAAAAACTGTCTTTCAACATAAAAATACAATCCTAAAGAGAAAAAAAGTTTGGAAAAACTTTTTCATACAACAAACCATGAGGTCTGGGACAGATGTGTTTATCAGCTGTAAGGAATCAATATGAAGTGCCTTCTATAAAATTCTACTGAGAATGTGTAACAAATGCAAAATAACTTTTCATCACAGGTTTCTTCAGTTCATGTAGCTATAGCACACCTACAGATTACTAATGTTCTTTCATCTTGTTTAATACACTGGTTCAAACACCAAATTGAAAGCTCCTCAGTGAAAGCCATTTAAAAGTTAAACATTACCAAACTTATTTTTCTTTAAAAACAGGGAAAGCACTCTTACTGTGCAGACAAAAGACCAAAAACTTTAAAAAATATATTCCCTTACAAAATATACGCTCTACTTTGTGCATTTACAGAAGGACACAAAGTCCAAGAGAGTTTCCATGAAAGGCACACCTGAAGCACAGGAGGCTCTGATAGTTCATTTTTTCCCTCCTAACTGGTTTATACAGAAAAAAGGCACAAATTAAAGAGGTGAGGATGCATTTTAATTTCATCAATTTACGAAGCATTTTCTTCTAGTTTGTACTGGAGAACCAGAATGTGGACACAAGAGGATGTTATGTCCTAGTACCCAATGGAATGAAGCAGGATAATAATTATAGAGCTCTGCTGGTCCTTTTATGATATGACACAATAAAATAAGCATCTCTTTCAATCTGCAGATAAAAAACGAGGAAGGTACAAACAAAAAGACATTTTGATTTCATAGGAGAGGGACCCTAGGTCATTATACTTTTTTTTTTTATACAGCAAAACTTCAGAGATTGTCCAAGTGTTCAACAGCAAACCTAAAATCTTAAGTAAGAAGATTTTTCAAATTTCTTAAAACTTGAACAGGCATACAGAAGAAAGTATCATTGACATCCTTGCCAGCTACAATGACAGGCAAGATACATCTCCTAAATATCCCAAGATATGTTTTCCCTGCCAAGCTCACTTGGGAGGAAATTCTCCCTGATTCCAAATCTGGTTAATGGTGTGAACCTAAGCCTGACAGAAAGACACACTAGTGAGGCTGCACAAAGGATTTTCTGTATGAACACAGAGCACAGAGTCGCTTGATCACCATCCTGTCCCCAGCATGCTTCATAGAAAGTTTAAACAGATTCTGGAAACCAATTTATTTCCTGGGGGAAAAAAGTAGTACTTCCTGCGACAATCCTTATAGGTCCCTTCCAAGTCAGAATATTCTGTAATTCTGTTATTCTTTCATTCTGAGCTGCAAATGTTTCCAGTTTCTGCAGAGTTCATAAAGGAAGGGAGACAGCACAAGAACTCATACACACAGACTGAAATATCAGAACAAAAAAGTTTATAATGTGTGCATATAGTCACATGTATAATGTAATCTTTTTAACATACATTACATTCTGCAAACAGATATCCTCTTCCTTTAATTTGCAATCCTACTTATTTTTATAACAGCAGTCCCACTGCTAGACCAGAACACAAGGAGATGGATCAAAGCATATCTTGCCTTATTCCTCAAGCAATGTTGAATACTTCATTATGAAGAATCTCTCACCTTGAAATACAACTCACAGGCTCCTTCCCCCTCCACCTCCTTTTTTCCCCTTCTTAATTCCAGTTTTACTGAAGGAGCTGGTTACTCTGCAGATGCAGCCACTCCCTTTCCAACAGTCTTTGTGTCATCTGCCAGCTTTACTACAAAAATGAATTGCTGAAATCATTCCAAATACCATTATTCTTCATCAAAACTTTCTTATGAGACCACACTATAGACATCTCAGCCACTAACATTCCTTACTAACAACTAAGTTTTGAGCTCAGTCAGTGACACAGTTTTTAATGGGGGCTGTTTCAATTTTAAGAAATTCCACCTTGCATCACACAGTACTTCATCTGCCACCAGGGCTCTCCTGTAGTGAGCCACATAGTTAATTTTGCCTTTTCCATACTGCTCTGAGTAAAATTATTAGAGATATTAAGAGCCAGTGAACAGTTTGAAATTTTGCCTCTGTTGAAATTATTTTAATTGATGTAAATGATCCAGAGAAAGAAACCCAATTCAAGAGGACTGGAAGAAGCTATTTTCTTACCTTAGTTCTTCTGTATAGTACAGAGAAATGTACTTCTGAATTGGAAGAATTAATTAATGCTTCTTGAGTTCTTGAACTAGAAGTGATAAGAGTTCATGAAAATGACAACTGCTGGAGGAAAATACCTCCTTGATACTGATTTGACATCCATAAAATTAGTATTGTTCATTGGCTCTTCACAAAGAGCTAATAGTGAAAGATGGTTTGAGAAGATTTTCCTACCATGACTGCTTCTTATTTTACTTCAGAATTTGGTATCAGCCCTGAAAACACTGCAAATAGGAAGAAGGCTGTTTAACACATCCTGCATGAAGTGCAGAACAGCAGAGATCTAAACAAGGGGAGAAAGGGCTTGAACACTTTAAATATTTACACTGAAAGACAGTAGGACCCAGGCTGGAGTAAAGCAAGAAGGTGAGAGAGGATAACAGAATGCATATTCCAGAGATAGAGAAAGAGAGAGAGAAAGAAGAGCACAAAGGAGCAGCTGACCACAAGAGATAGTTCATCAGCTTCTAATGTTGCTGAAGTACACAGGGAATCTGTTTGGTAAACCCAATCTACAGAGATATACTCACTTCCTAATTTCCTGCTTTGACACGTCCTTTTCACTAGACTAAACTTCTTCTGGTTTTAAAAATTTTGAAAAATGTTTATTCCTGATAAGACAAATCATAGCGATAAAAATCTACCTCTATCATTGACAAATTATTTGGGTAATTGCTCCTGCCACCCCAAGGGCCTGGTTTTTAGCCTGTATTTTTGCAGGCTTAATTTTCAGCTTTTGAAATTTGAAATATCTCTTCTTGGTACCTTAAGAGCTCTTCTTACCAGCTATTCTCATTCTATAAACACCTATCTCCTGACAGAAATTATTATCATTATTGTAAAAGTGCAGAACGTTGAACTTTTTATTGCTTATTAGTGCTCCATTTTCATTACTCCAATCCATTACTTCAATACATTAACCAAGAGCATGGTAATCCGTCTAAATTCACTAACCAGTTCCCATAGTTTACCACAATTCCCTCATTTTCTGATGAAGTTCTAAGTCCCAACTCCTTTGCTTTTAATTATTACTTATTATGCTCTTTAACTAAGACCGCTTTTGTAATTTCATCCAGGCTTATTTTCTTTGAGCATGTTCTCTATAAGTCCTCATTACTTGCCTAAAGAAGCATCCCCTTTTGGTGATAAAGCAGTTATTCAGCAAAGAAATTAGGTGACTACCACATTCAGAAATAAAACAGACCTTCAATTTGTAATAGTTTTTAATTGAATAATACAATTCTCACGACCAGCTATCTATGATTATTACTTATATGGCTACTTATATTGAAAATTCAACCTCAAGTGTGTACAGCAGGCTTCCAGGTCAGCCTCTGAAGAACTTTTTCAAAGTGATTTTGATGAAAGCAGAGCCCTGTTCTCCACAATTTTTGCCCTTGTATTTAAAAGAAATCCATCTTTAGCAAATAGTCCTACCCACCACTTTTATTATTTCCATCATTTTCTATGCACATGTCCAATACCTTTATCATTCCCTGAATATGTGCTTCTACATCTTGCTCTTGCATTTTGATCTTCTTTAATTCTTGGAAAATACCCTTAAACTCAAAATACATCTCTCTTTACCTTTACTTGGTATTTTCCTACTTTTTTGTTGCCTGGAATAAAAATCAAAACCTTTCTAAACAGTGTTAAAATGATAATATAAAAGTCTTTAATCAAAANGTTGGACCCCCCCCAGCCTTTTAGCCCTACACTTTATTTTGTCTACAATATAAGGTGCAAAACAAAGTGTCCTTTCTAGACTAAAGGCAAAACTAAACAGAATTTCAAGAATGTATTAGTAACAGTTTGTTAAAATATGGGAGAGGACAGGAAAAGTACTTGAAGTTATAACTATGTATTAACAGTCTACAAAATTGTAAATATATTAAAAATATATAAAAATCTAGAAACTTTAGGCATCAGTTTGAGCTTATTACTTTTCTGCCTATATCATTCTTTCATCGATGCTACACTAAGAGCAGCTGTTCAACAGAATACCTCCCTAATACCTTTATTTTTTGAGAATTAGTAGTTCTATTTGAAAGTCCAGTGTTTTCGATGTATCCTTTATATCTCTTAGAACATAACTATTCACATTAGTGCACTTGAGAGATGTTAATTATTTACCCATGCCCTGCTTATAGGGCAATATAGGGCAAATTTCTCTAGGTATCCAATTTTTCTACATCCATGAGCAATAATTCCTTAATTCCCACCGTTCTTAAAATTTCCATCAATGATGACTTGCCTTAAACTGTTGATTGAAAACAACCACTAAAGCTGTAGATATTTGATGATTGTTTCCTATTTTTAATTAAATTTTCAGATAAATCAGTTGTGTTTCACCCATACACACATCACTGCTGGAAAAAAATGATCTGTACATTGACAGGATAATAATATATCAGTGTCCCTAAGATGAGAGAGGTGGAACAATGAGCAGTCAGAATTCTTTCTTTTAAAAAGGAAAGTTCAAGAGTAATAGCTACTTTGATGGAGGGCTGAACCTAAAACAGTGTGGTTATAAAATCATGCAGCCAAAAGGTAATGTTACAGTGAGAATAATATTGCTTTATTAGTATATCAACACTCCAAGGTTGTATCACTAATTAAGGTATTTATACCACAGATAGGAGACTTCATCTGATAACTACTATTACTTTATGCTGAGTAGAAGAATGCTAGGACCTTTATGCTCCAAACACCTCAAGCCTACTACATAAATTGAGTTAAAGACTAGTAAGATTAATAAACATGGCAAAGGGTAGCAGTTAAGAAATTACTACAACTTGTGGATATTTGAATGGAACAAACAGAAAATGACAGAGTGGTTTTCCCCTATTAAATTTCAGTATTGCCTCCAAAGTTTCAATTTTCATTTGGCTCTCCTTTAGCATCTCCCTCAACTAACTGCATGTTTAACAATGAAACCCTTATCTCACTCTGAGATGGTGAAATTCTGTGTCAACACCAGGAAGAAAACAAAATTCTGCTCTGGGATTCCAACCCAAAAAGTCCCAAGTTCAAAATAAAGAATGTTGCTATTGTAAACGAGCTTTGTAATTCAATCATAAGTGTGTTCTGTGGGATACTAATGGTTTGAAAGATAATGAGAAGTCCAGTTCAATAACCTTGTTGTACAAGAACTGACATACACTCTGAAGAAAGGAATCTGACACCAGATTTTATCCACATATTTGAAGCAGATTAAGATGAATAAACTGTAGCCTGATTTTGGTTTTCTGTCTGTCAAATATCTGCTGCAGTTCCCAAACAACTGGACAGAATGCAGTGCCTTCACCTGAAGTCAGAAATTTCATCTTATGTTGTCCAAAATTTCTTCCTTGTGGCAGAATCATACTTAACATTTGTTCTCCTCAGAACAAAGTGAATACTCCCAAATGTTTCCTTTTTTCATTTTGCTCTGGCTGATTTCAATTACTCTGGCCGATTACTCACGAATTTTATGTTCTGTTATAGTGGATGGAGGCAGGCCCCAGAGACCCAAAGGTCAG
>VXAZ01008601.1:1165086-1182779 GCA_013399875.1 Gymnorhina tibicen
TGGTACAGAACTTTTGAGAAGAGAAAGGGTACATCTATGTGAGAGAAGCTAGAACTAAGTGTCTTCTTCTGGGAACTAATATTTTGAATCCAAAAAGCTGTACATTGAGTTACTCACGAAAAGACAGAGTTTTTGTCCTATCAAGACTCGGTATATAACCAGAAAAGTAAAGGTAAGAATTACATCAAAATTCTTCCATGCCCATCTAAATGCATTGGATGGGACAGAATAAATTTCTCCTCTGTATTTTCTCCATTTACTTGCAAGTTTTATGGGGAGAAAAGAGAAAAAGAATTCTCTTTTCTTTCATCCTCACCTACCAGCTAATCATTAGGAGGAATCTTAGAAGAGACAGTTTATTTCCTCATAATCACTTTTCCGTCTGTTGCATGAAATGGGAAAAAAACCAGCAGTAATCCTATACATTTGTCACACATTGAGAATTTAAGGAAAAACATGCTGGACCACTTTTGGTGTTGTCCAAATGTTTTTAGTATTTCAATTAAATGAACATGAAGAAAAATACTTAAACCAAACTTTATGAGATTCACATGTGATTATATTACGACAGGGAGAGAATTATTGCCTTTTAACATCTCCAAGATAACAGTCAACAATAAAACAGAACTAAGAAGTTTAGGAAAGAAAGTAATTTGTCAGAAGCTTTCAAAAGAAAATGCACAGTTTGAAATTGCATCTTTCTCTTCCCCTACATAAATGAAACAGGGCTAGATTGTTGTATTTTTTATCATACAAGCAACTTAGAGACTCACATGGCATTCCTTTGATAGGGAACACCAGTTATGTAGCAAATACTTATGTCCTCCACCTCTTCCTTCACATTTCAGGAAACAAACTCAGAGAAAATACATTGTTTTTCTTATTTGATCCCGCATGCAAATAGTAGACAGGAGCTGGCAAGGTTTCATGTATTCATGTTTTAGAAATAAGATTCTTCCAAATAGTTACACTTAATAGTTATATGCAAATTGACACTTTGACTATTGAAAGACAAAACTGCCTTCCTACTAGCTGCAAAGTTTGATCTATAGAATGCAGTTTTTCTTCCTGTACTCCACTAGAAAAGATGGGTCTTAAGTTATATTTTTAGACTCTTAAAAATTTTTTCAAAATCTTAGATAAGGGAAGAAGAAAACTGAGTTGAGTAATATTTTCTCAAAATAAACACAATGCATTTCCTACAGTAAGAATAAAACCTCTAGGAATAATTCTTTAATGAAGTCCTACAGGCTTAAGATCGATTTCTGAAATGACCATGGCTGGTTTATATCTACAATTCTTTCTGTCAGAAGATCTTTGTTAAAAAAAGAAAATTAAAATTGCCTTTTAGCAATTTATTATAATGGCTCACTGTCCCCCAAAACCAGTATTTTCCATAAGAAAAAAAGAAAAATAGAGCATAAAGTCTAATCTTGCACAGAACATTATTTTCACTAGTTCCAGAAAACTGCTGCATTTTATTGCTCTTATATTTAGCTTGCTATATTGAGTTTTAAATATTGCAATAAGCAGAGTTTTTTCATCTTTGACAAAATGCATACCATCTCTAATTCACATTTTCTATTACATTGGATCCTTTTATGAGCTTACCCCCAATATCTGGCCGAAGCTTATTGTCATATCCTTGAAGTAAGGAGTCCAGTATGTGAGTTACATCGCCACCATGAATCTTTGGTGCGAGGACCCATGTTTTATTCACCATTAGATCTTCATCGTCCTCATCATCTGCTTTATCAGCTCTATGTTGTATGATTAAAAAAAAAAAACAAGATTAGAAAAACACAAGACACAGTGAAACTTAATATGCTTGAGTTGGAGAAGAAGGAGATAAAATGTTGAACACTATTTAGAGTAATTTGTGAAAACCCAAATGCATTCTGGTGCCAAAACAAAGAAGCAGGCCCTTATTTACAATATATATATATTTACCAACATTTTATTTTATGGTGGTGGAGAGTGTAAGCTAATAAATGTGTTAATAGAGGCATTTACACATCACCCATACAGAAAAACTCAAGCCATGAGTCAAACCCATAAAAGCAGCAGCAGGCATCATCTTACTGTCAGCCTTTTTCTGCTTTAAAACAAAAGTGTAACTCCAAAACTTTTCCCTACATGCATTTCTTCTTCAAATGATGGTACTACTATTTCTAAGAGATGCTTAATCTTCATAATAGCATACCTACTGCATGCTACTTAGAAGAGTATCAACAGAATCTCCCTCCTAGTAGCCTCTGTTCTAACTATGATATAAAAAAGTAAGACTTGTATACTTATTAAACTCCATTCACATTTTAAGCAAGCAAACAAACATCCATGTGCTACAACTAAACATTAGCAGAAGCAAAAGCTGCAGACATATGTCAATTATGTATCTGTATGTTAACTGAAAGGAATGGCACACCATGTTAAGATCATTTGTTAGCTACCTATTCTATCAAGATGAAACAAATGTACAAGAAAAATAATTACACATTCATTTATTACCTATCTTTTAATTAGATAAGCAGGAATAGATAGTTAATCACTAGATCATTAAAGAAATTGCAATACCTTGGTTGCATCTGCAAATTCACTTAGATATCACCAAAAGGTCAAAGAATGGCTGGAAGTAGTTTTCTTTCCATTTCAATCAAATGAGTATGGACTTCCATGTATTCCTCCAGCGCTAAAAACTGCAATCTGTATTACTCATCCAGTTTATTTCAAGGAAGTGCTATGGGCCTGAGGTCAAGCAAAGTGCATCAGACTGATAGCAGTAACTAACAGTCACACAACCTACCTTCACAAATGGGCACTGGCTAGCAATTACAGAAAATATGCAGCCCCTATAAATCAGATCCAGTGCTAACACAAGTACAATATTCCAGTAAAAGAAAGGAATTAAATTACTATCCTTGTGCCAATTCACATTGTATACCAAAACTAAAAATGCTATTGATTTATTATTAAAAAAAGGATTTAAGGGCTTCTAAATTAAACAGACTTATGCTACCCTCAAAACTAAGGGTGGAATTTTTCAGCAAATTTACTGCAGGAAAGAAGACCACCAGTATGTTCCATGTGAAGAAAGGACAGAAAAAGTCAGGAAAGGACAGAGTAAGACAAGGCATGCCTGTCTCTTATTGCAGTCCTTTGCGGGAAGGCCTCAAACCAGTCTGTAATAGCAAGGCCTTGCATCACCTCTTGGATAACACTAGCAAGTCTCACTGAAAATCAAAACTGTCATGGCTGTGGAAACTGCTCAGTGGTTTTGGCATGCCTGCTTAATTTGGGAAGTGCAACAGAAACCTTGCCAGAGCTCAATAGGTTCCCAGAGGATGAACAAAACGCACTGTTCGGATATCAGGGCTTTCATACCTAGCTTGCTGCAAACAAGCTGAAAGAGTCTATTATAGCTGAAAGTAATACGCAGCCTAAATACAAGGCTCACTGACAGCTTCCCCGTAACAGCCTGAAAAGCTCTTTCATTCTTTTAAATTGAAATGCATCATAAAATCCTTAATCTTTACTGCACTACATAGACATTAGAGAAATGTCAGATATTAAATATTTAACATTTCCCATTAGCAGGATCCCACTAATGGGAGCACTAAAACTAGGAAGCTAAGTTTTGTAAATGTACGCTCTTTTTCCCTTAAAGCTACCTATTGCCATCTCTTTCATGTTTTGTTGCCACACAGCTTTTTTTTTTAAATATATCTCTTTATGGTCTGCTTGCACTTTTTGGCATCTAATTACTTTATAAATTAGCTTACAGTTGCTCAGAGTGCAGAGGCAATCCCAGCCTTTTCCCAGAGGCATTAAGATGATGAGGAGTTAAAAGTTAATTTATAAGTAGCTCTCTAAGGAAAGAGACATAACCACCACAAAACTGACCTTCTTCTTTGTGTCTTCCATCCCACAAACAGCAGTAAATATAGTGAAATTAACAGACCTCCTTGCAGATACAGAGCACCTGACTCTCTGGATCAGCCCAGTTATTTGCAGAGAATTTCAAGTGATTGTGACACTATTTCGTTCTGCTTTAATGTTTTTTCCACAATTCTATTAAGAACAGCAGAGATTTAGCCAAAATGGAAAGTACAAGAGGTCATGCCATCACCACCTAAACCCAATAGGAGTTAGAGCCACAACACCTCAACTCCCAGTCACTTGAATATCTTGACATTTCAAAGAATCCTTAATTTTATTTATAGATTCACAGGACAAATCACGTGGGAAAGAGATCATGAGAGGTCTCTCTAGCCCAGCCTCCTGCTCAAATCAGGGCTTGCTCTAAGGTCACAGCAGGTTGCTCATGGCTTGATCAGGTTGGGTTTTGCGGACATCCAAAAATGGAAGCTGCACAACTTCTCTGAGCAACCTGATCTCCACTTGCCTCTTTTCTACAATTTACTATATTTAAAAAACTTGAAATTAACAAGAAAAAAAATGCAAATACAAACACATTTCAAATTTTCACTTTTCATTTTTTTACTTCCTGTGTTATTTAATTGGAGCACCTCTGGTCCTCCTCCAATTTTAAAACTCTGAATTACAAATAGATATACAATGACAGCTTACAGAAGGCTATTAATGCAGTTCCAGGGGGAGAGGGAAAAGATCCAGCCCAACACCTGAGCGATTTTCCAGACACTAGTAAATAAATCCATTTAGGAAGATACTTTCATTAGAGACAACATTTCTTTACTTAGTGTCTGACAAGTCTTGGTTTAAAATGCAAATTTCTGATGATTTACACGAAACTATTTGATTTTGTCTCAGAAATATTGTACACTGAAAAAAGTGCCAACCACTAGAAAAGAAATACAATTGACTTCTATACTAGTACACAAGGCCAACAAGAGCTTGTGACTCACTAACCCATTTGCTAAACCAGAAAGAAACCAACATGAATCAGATAATAATATAAACAAATGTGGAAGACCTGAATTATTGCTGTTCTACACAGTGAAAACAGCTATTCTTACTCTCACTATTCCTATCTTACCAGCCTTTTCAGAGGTGACTGACTGAGATTAACCCATCTCACTACCAGAACATCATCTTTTTAATTCTTCTTTAAAATGTGCCCAAGATCACCAAGTGTGTAATAAAGGCTATAATGTCTCTGAAGTGCTGATGACACCCAATTCTACGATTCTGATTCCTAAACCACAGCCACTGATGTGCAGCAACCAGACTGCCGCAAGAAGGAATGATGCTGGATGGAAGAAGGAAGTGACCAGAATACATAGGAATATATATGCCCTCCAGTGAAGCAGAGAACACCACCTGCCAGCTTGAATTTTCAATCCAGTTGTTTTTGGAGGAGCTGTACAAAGCTCCCTCAAAAGAGCACCTAGTCATGTGAAGGCAGCAGGACAGGCACTGTGTACATATTCACTTCTAGGAATCTGAATTACCAATATTTGTCATGCTAAACAGATTTTAATTAGTCTGTTTTAAAGACAGAAATTCCTTGAGATGTACACAGTCATCAGGATCAGTTGAGATCATGTTATCAGGATTTAATTGAGCTCGCTAGACCATGTTCTGTTAAGAAACATTCACTTTAGAAAAAAAGATGGATCAAAACTGTTTGTCATTTACCAAGCTCCTGTGTATCTCCAGCATTTTCTCCAGGGTCAGGAACAGGATAGAAGGAAAGAGATAAGGCAGAAAACTTCATTCCAAACCAGAAAATAAAATGTTAAATCCAGGTATGCCATTCAATTATTTAACGACAGTTAACTTGGGCTGAGGACCTTTTTACTTCTTTCCCATTAATATAAATCTAAGAAACTATGAAGATTAATGTCAATTAACTCCACTCCCATTTTAATGGTAGCACTTTCCCATCTCTTTCACAACCCCAGAAAGAAAGGCAAACTTAATTAAAGAGGAATTCTTTTCCTTTCCAAGTTCATCTAAAGGTTATTTTACTATACACAGAACATAATACTTGATACTCTCTCCATTTATAAAAAAATATATTTGTTCCAGCAAGGTACATATTTTTCAGAATGTCTGAAGAGACTGTGATTTAGAACAAAAATACATCATCAAACATTAAAACATTTCTGTTCCATGGCACAGTGCTACTTTATATCTATTACTGCAGGTGCTAATTCTGATTTTAATGATTTTATAAATAAGAAAGAGACCTCATTTCTTAAGATGCTTGTTTTTGTAACACTTCAGCTAGCCTCGTGAACTCAACAGTAAACTGCATGTACACAGCTAACAACAATTAGACAAAAAGTGCCCCCATTATGCTCTCTGTCCTGCAACTAATTGGAGACATTACCATGACTAATCCCTGGGCACGAGTGACTAAGGACTAAATACGTCTCTTCAACATCAGGCAACATGCTCATCTTCAGACATTAATATCATAGGATTTTGTTCTCCTTTAAATATGAGAAAAATCAGTCAGGTGAGCTCTGAGTTGCAATTACCATCTGTCAAATTATGTAATGAACTGGAAAAAAAATGAATATAGTGGAAGTGTTCTGAGTGCTATTTACATCATGCATGTCAAAGTATTACACATAGAAGTACATGTGTAGCGTAAGTGGGAGTATTTAAACATGGCTAAGCATCAATTTAGCTGTCCATTCCTAGGTTCCTATTCCCATCCAACACACAAAAGGATATCCAGCCTTCCAAGCTGGGTTGATTCACTGGAAACCTGTAAACCTCTGGAAAAGTAGAAACGTGGCAAGTAACCTGAGTTATCTCCCCTGATGCTTCAAGTCTGTGCAGAAGCAACTCAATCAAGCCCTTGGTATCCATGAGGTTTAGACAACCTGCATAGTGGCCTTGTCTATTTGGAGATAGTGATCCTTCCATACAAGGAATACTTTGATGATTATTTAATAAATAAATAAGGATGAAAGTCAGCGTTTCAGATAATTTCTATGCTGAAAGAGCTAAAACGAATACACTTTTTTCCTTGTTGCCTTACATATGTGAATAAAAACAGTAAGACTACTTGTGTTACTTCATTTAGCTGAGGATCTTCAGTTGCTTCAGGAGTTTTACTAATACAGGGGTAGGGCAGTGACACAGTGACACTTACCTAAATGATGAAACATGCAATAAGACAGCTGTTATTCACTGGCTGTGCTCCAGTGTCCTTTGTCTAAATATTATACAATGTAACCTTTATTTTCCATTACTTTAAAAAAAAAAAAGAAAAAAACACCAAATCAAACTAGTTGTCTCAATTTTCAGAAAAAATGGTAATGTTCCTTGAAGTGTAAACATGACAGATTACTTCATTAGCAGCAATACAGCTTCATAGGTTTATCAAAATAGTGCGTTTAACCAGACTGGCCTTCAAAAAATGTCAGTCAAAACAGATAAGAGAAGTTTTCCCAGGGAAGTTTTCCAACAGATCATCTAACCAGACACTAGCTTGCTCCAGAACACCAAGCATTATATGCTTGTGTGTGGTAAAGAAGTACATTTCATGGCCCCATCTATGGAGAAGTCAGAGCTCATCTGACCTAGCCAAATTCCACACATGAAAAAAGACCTAAAGCACTGCTGAAAAGCTAAACATGGCCACTGACACCCCAGTGTCCAGAGTCAGACATTTGTACAGAGGTTGGTGATAATTCTAGTTCAGAATATAAAAATGTAAGTACTTAGACATGTGTCATGTGAATGACCAAGGCATAGGACCAGGTACAGATGAAAATCGGTAAGTTTAAGAAATGCCTGAAACAGAGCAAAATTCCTTAAATAGGGATAAAAATGAGACTTCAGCATGGAAGGAATGAGTAATTACACTCATGTCAGCAATTTAAATTACATATTTGCATATTTTCTTGTATCATCTTAAGATAAAACATAGACCTCAGATAGATTTGCAATATCCTTAGAAGCTGAGAAATTATTGGGACTCCTGCATGTATGCAAATACCACTTTCTAGTAGCAAAAATAAGCAGGACCACATAGTCATGACTGCAGAAATAGAACTCAATTCCATTTTTCTACAAAAGACTTTCTTGAAAGTTCACTATCACTCCTAGCTGTCAGCAGTGAATGGTTTAAGCATCTCTCAAGATTTATCTTTCAGGCTTGATGGCTGACTTCATACTCATCAGTTCTATTACATTTCTGTGGAAGTGAACTCTCTTTCTCATTTCCTCATCAGCATCTTCACTGATATGCTTTATGTGTCACAGAAAATTTCTGGGAAAATAAACGTAACTGCAAGCAAAAAAATAGAGCTACTGAAAATATGTCTCCAAAAAGCATTAGTTACTCCTCTTAATCCTGTGGGATATAGAGTCACTGATGTTGTATTCCTTCTTCCTTATCTTTCCTAAACTGGTTTAGACATTCTCTTGACAAAAATCTCTTTTCCTCCCATCCATTCCATCTCTGATGTTTTCATCAATTTCCCACCACTTCTGCCTAGCCAGACTTGGGCATATTCTTTTGTGTGTCAAAACGTATTTCTCTCTCTCACTGAAGTACATTTTACTTATTCCCTATATCTTTTTTCCAGTACACCTACCACATACTGTAAGGTTGATTCTTCTTCTGCATACACATAGTGCCTTGTGCTCTTTGTCTTATTTCATATTTTTCTGGCTATTTATGATAGAATATTTATAGAAATGTGGATTTTTAACATTAAGAACAACAGGTATTATCAAAGTTATCTTCCAGAAGAACAATTTTGTTCTGAGATCCACATAAATTTTTCCTTCTCCAGGTCAATTTTCACATAATGCTGCATACTGTTTGAAATTACACTGGTTAAATGTTATTAATTCAAATGGATTTTACAGATCTCACAAAGATATCATAAAGACTCAAAGCATCACAGATATTCTTTATCCATCAGTCTTCTCACACAATACAAAGTTTATCTTCTCTCCTTGAAAGCTCGTCCAAACACTGATATGGTCAGACCAGTATAACTGCTGCCTCTACTCCTATCAGGCCGCAGTCCAGAAATCGACTGACAATTTTTCTCACATCTGTCTAGCCAAGTACAGGTAATTCTCTGAACCACTTCAGAGCTGCTGGATTCTCAAATATATTCAGCTTGATTAGTATAACAATCTTACTTTGACCATCTCTTTACCTCCATATGTGATGACAAAAATATTCTTCCCAGTTTTGTAGACCTGATGGAGACAACTACTTGTTTCTACAACCCCCTTTTTTGTACTACACAATAGAGAGCAAAGACTTGCACAAGTAACAAAACAGAACAGAACAAAAAAAATTAGAAGTTGATTTCTGCAATTTTCCACAGAAATTATTAGTTTCCACATAGAACTTAGAAGGGATCTTTGGAATCCAGTTTACTTCTAGTCAAAGAAGGGCTGATACTGAATTCAGACCAGGGTGCTTGCTTAATCCAGCTGGGTCTTTGAAAATTCCATGGACAGACATCCCAAAACCTCACCAGATATCTTGTTCTACTGTTTAATTATCCTCCTAGCAATTTTTTTTCCTTTATATCTAGTTGAGATTTCCCTGTCACAATTCATCACCATTGTTTCTCATTCTCTTACCATGCACCACTAGGAAGTTTTCTTGATCACCTCCTTATAAGTGCTGGGGACTGATGCTGCATCCCCACAAAGTCATCTTTTCTCCAGTCAGATCAGCCCTTGCCTCATAGGGCAGGTGCTCCTCCTTGACCAGGTTGGTAACCCTCTACTGAGCTCCCTCCACTTTAGACCCAAAACTGGATGCAGTATCTACATGTGGTTTCACAAGTGTTGTTAAGCAGAAGGAGACAATCACTGTCCTCAACCTCCTGAATGTGTAGCTGATCCCACAGCCCAGGAGGCTGCTGGCCCTCACTGCTCCCAAGGCGCCATGCTCTCCAGCAGCAACTCCAGATCCTTTTGGAAGAGCTGCTCCCCAGCCAGCTAGCTCCAGTCCTGCTGGGGGGGAATTGCCACTCAGGTGCAGGACTTTAGCACTCATCCTTGATGAATTTTATAATGTTCCTGTCAACCCATTACTGAAGCTTCTTTTGCTTCGTCTGAACAGAGGACATATGAATCTTGGTAAAAAACAGTATTTCAAGATGGAAAAAAAATTGTCTTCAAGAAACATTATGCTAATATCATTATTCCTGATGATCTGAGCAGTTCTTGTTCCACCCCAGACCAAGGAGGAAATAGGATACACTTCTCACCTCTTTCCTTGCAGCAGTTATTTCACTTTCTCATTAGAACAGACTTGCAGAACATGTTGTATAACCTCTTTTCACAGAATCACAGAATCATTAACTGGAAAAGACCTCTGAGATCATCAAGTCCAGCCTTTGACTGATCACCACCTTGTCAACTAGACCATGGCACCAAGTGCCACAGAGTTGTTTCTTGAACACCTCCAGGGATGGTGACTCCACCACCTTCCTGCTCAGCCCCTTCCAATGCTTCACAACCCTTTCTGGGAACAAATTCATCCTGATGTCCAACCTGAATCTCCCCTGGCACAGTCTGAGGCCATGTCCTCTTGTCCTGTCTCTAGCTGCCTGAGAGAAGAGGTCGACCCCCATCTTTACAATCCCCTTTCAGGCAGTTGTAGAGAGTGATAAGGTTACCCCGGAGCCTCCTTTTCTCCAGGCTAAACATCCCTAGCTATCTCAGCTGCTCCTCATAGGACTTAACCTCTAGACCCTTCACCAGTTTTGTTGTCCTTCTTTGGACACACTCCAGCATCTTCATGTCTTTCCTGTAATGAGGGGCCGAGAACTGAATCCAGGACTTGAGGTGCAATATTATTTTCTCTGTTGGTAAGTTTTAACTTCTTTGTGGGTTTTGGCCATACCATGCAATCAAATAATTAAAATGTAAACAGCCATAGCCCACTGTTCATCCAGACCAAACAGCAGGAAACAAATGAAGACTTGAACAGAAGGTAAGAGGATAACCAAAGCAAATTACAGAACCTCAGTAAATATAACTGAAGAGGGACAAAAGGTATTAAATAAAGGTCAAAATATTCCCAAACTGCTAAGGAAGGACACAGTGTTGATAACCTGTCTGGATACGTGAAACATGTACTAACCATGGCAGTACCAGATCTCCTGGGAGTTTCAGACTGACCATCACACAAAGCCACATATAAATCCACGTGCCACACATCAGCACACCATTCACACACTATCTACACTTAACTGATGAAAGGTTGTCATCAAGTTCAAAATGAACAGATATACCATTGATGGGCTAAGTGCCTTGATCCAAGATACACTTTCCATAGTGAAACTAAAAACAAACCTATGATAAATGAATGCTGAGAACCATAGCCTCAATAAAAAGTAGTTAACCTAATTAAATGCCATCCCACACTAACTATAAAATTCACCAAATTGCAAAGTCAGCTTTCTACCTTAAAATATCACCAGCATCTCAATGGATATATCAAATGAGTACTCCTTTACAAGGCATTTTCAGTCATTTAAGCCGATGGTATTTCAACATATCCATATGAACATTTGTTCTAACACAAGTCATCACATATTTCCTGCAAAATTTTCAGGTTACAAGAAATCTACTGCAACCCTTCACAAAAACACGCTTGTTTGAAATAGTTCCAAATTCTGGTACACATGTGAGCAGGTACCATCCTCCTCCCACAGGAGCCAAGGAAATATGTATGGACTGAAGCAGCAACAGAACCAAAGACTTGCATTTAACTGCACACTGTAATTGTGGCGTGTAGGTAAATCTGGCTTGAAACAGCAGAAAAAGCCATACAACTGCAATAACTAGGCAATGATAACACATCCCCAAGAGAAATACAGTGAATAGGTTCTACTGAAATTTTAGTGTAACATTAGGCTATTATGGACTAATCCAAAGGTCATTTAAGTTAGTGAATAATTGTATTAAAAAGTGAATATACTCTGTAAGGACTAATGGAAATACTTAAACCATTTAATCAAAAGCTTGCTGTCTCTATGAGCAAAATTATGTCTTCTCTGATGTAATTTATTGTGTATTAAATGTAACACATATCTTTAAAAGAGGAGAATAACATCTGTTGTTGGATGATGACTAAACTTTATGGCAGTCAGAGCTGTCCACTGCTGGACACAACCCACAGGCCATCAGCTGCATGGCCCTCTCTGGCAATGCAAGAACCTTGGGCAGAGGTTCATAGCTCACCTGCAGCAGGTTTGACACAACCCAGTGTATATCCAATGGCTGTATGGTGATGAGATCAAGAACGGTTCTCCTCCAGAGAAAACACTGAAGACACTTTATTTTTAAAAACATCTACATAATTTATTCTGTCATGCAAATTTAACATTGGACAATAAAATTTAAAAATTGTCATGACTTACATTGACAGTTAACCACTTAAATGAACACTTGATGCTACAATTTTTTACTAATATAAATCCTATCCATCCAGTTAAACTTTATTCAGAAAGAAAAATTGGACAATAATACTACATTACAAATAATAATAATACTTCATCCCTCATGGTACACTGCCTTAAACAAGAAGAAAACTGTATTAAAGGAAAGGACTAACAATCTATTTGAGACATCAAATAATTTAATCCAAAGGGGATGTATTTCATTCTACCTCAGATTTTTCCTATCCACTATGTCTGTCTGTCTTCTTGAAAACAAAGAAAAATTGCTGCATATGAATTTAGAAGCACGGAATTAGCCATTCATACCTTACCAGAGATGAATGCAGTGGCACAGAAAAGGATTTGAGGACCAAGGCAGAAAGAAAAAAACATGAATTACATCTGAACAGTACTGGAGCTAATCCTGTGAGAGAGTATCTGAGCAGTATGAATTAGCAGTAGTGAAGCAATATTCTGTATGTATCTCTTCTTCAGAGGAAAAAATGGAAAGGGTTTAAAAGTGGTTAAGCAAATAATGAAATATATTCTGAAGAAAGGTAAGTATCTCAGTTTACTTATCTGAAAGGAAAATGTAAGCAGCTATCAAGTTGTCTCTTAAACTACATATACCAGGGATATACTTCAAAGAATAGTTCGTATGACTGTAGCATGGGTAAATCCAATACAATGGAAATTTCCACTCTGCATAGAGCGTCTCCAATTGTGACACATTTGTATAGAACTTTTGTTTTGGACTAGATAATTCATCCTGCAACAACTGCCTGGAATTCAGCCCCACTGGAGCTTCCTGTCGCCCAGAGCTGAGGAGGTTTCTACAACATATTATGAAAGACTAGGCTGGAAAGAGAAAGGCACCAGGATGTTTTCTGACCAAAATGCTGATTCCTTCAAGAATTTTCAGGACTCACTTGAGATGCTCTGAGTTCTTATCAGGGTAAGTCTTGGCAGAGGCAGACAAAACAAGGAAAAGCTTTGGTGACTGGTTTCCTTGTTGAAGAGCAGATGGATGCAGACCACACTCCGTTCCTGAAGAGCAGCTCCAGGCACTGGTCTTGAGGCTACCATGCAGAACCAGAAGTATCAACCAATACCTGGATTTCCCCACAGAGAGATGGACATGGGAACCAGAGGCTGAGCCAGTTGTAGCGGGTTACACTGGGAAAAAAAACAGGCTTTTTCTGCTAGCAGAATAAAATGGGAGATCCACTGGCTGGAAGCCAGAGAAACCTCAGACTAGAAACACTGTATAATACTTAATTGCATTCCTCCTCATCAAGTCTGTATGCAGGGACTTAGTTAAACTGAAGGAGCAAACCCGATAGAGAAGCCAGGGTAAATTCTCCAGGTTTGTTTAGCCTCTTATATATTCTAATATAAGACTGGATTATCTCAACAGATCCTACTGACTGGAACATCCCCAGTTAGAGCATATTTTAGAAATTATTCCTTTCCATCGTATCCATATAACTGAAACTGCCCTCTTCTTTGAAATAAGTTCTGTTCTCATGAACTCCTGATGACCTTCCTAGTCTCTCCAGTTACCTCTATTATTTCAGTGTTGCTCTATGATTTACCATTTAAATTTATATATAGAATCAAGTTTTTACATATGCCTGTAGGCCACTGAACTCACCACATGATTTTCAGTCTTAAAAAATGTTTGCATGTGTAAAAATGCAAAATCAGGACTTCTGTGTCATCTTCAGATAAATTCAATTGCATCTGAATTACTCTGTACAAATCATTACTACTCAGAGAAATTGTTGAGAAATAAAAGTTAGTGTCATTGTCATACACCAGCTTTTGAAAGGTTCCTGTCAGTGTGTTACAGTCATTTATAATTAGTACTCGTCTCTGCTGCTCTTTACCAGGTAAGTTATGATATGGTTATTTTACTCAAGCACATGATCAATTTAGGATGCAGTGCAAGAAAGAATTATGCAGGTAATTCAAAAAGTGCTGCTACTCTTCTGTCATAAATGGTACCACAAAAATGGGGTTTGAGCTGCTCACTTTTGGTTTTCTGTGAATTCAACTCACATGACTCTTTTAGTTTATATATATGGTAGCCCAAACCAAAGCAACTCACTCCCAAACAGTGCATATACCCAGTCCATTTAAGTGGACCTACCTACTAGCTGTTCTATTTGATCCAGATTTATATAATTCCTTTGGAGCTTCAAAGAAAAAACATCTATTCCCCCAATCCCCTTGTAATCTACTCTGTAGACAAACATGTATTCAGAAAAAGAAGTTGAACAAGTTCAAGTGCCCACCTGTAACCTTTTCTGTCCAGCTCAAAAAGGCTTGAATTTGTAGCAAAGGTGCTTTTTTAGCATCAGGCATATTTAACAAACAGAAAGTTAAAAGTAAATGAAAATTTGGTTCAATTTGCTGAGAGACTTCTTTTTTAACAGATTGACATAGTTTGAAGGTTTCCTTGAAAACACTATAAGAAGATTATGTGCAGACTGTAAGTATTTCTCAGTATTTATATCTCCTTAAACTTTATACTAACAAAAGAAAATATTAACAAACTTTTAATAAAATAAACTGTATTTTAAACCACTGGGACTGCTGAATAACCAGTTCTTCGCTTGTTATCACGAACAAAGCACATAAGAGTGAGGATAATAATGAATAAACATCACAGATGTTCAAATGAAACACTAAATCACTATCATCAAGCACTGAGAAACCAAAGTTGTTGTGACAAGCATAACTCTGATCCAGGCATTTATAGAAGAAAACATAAGCCGTATTATGTATTTTCCTAACAGATACTTTGAAATGGAAAAGAAAATATTAGTTGACATTTGTACCTGCTGAGAGCTGCATTTCAACAGAGCATTTATAATTGCATTTAAAACATCAGATTACAAAACTAAAGGGAAGATATGGCCAAAATCAAGTTAAGCTTACAGTATACTTTCAGGCATGCTGACCAGCACATACCATTTAAAGAAGTATAAATTAGAAATGTTACAGTTATGGTGCACCTGTATGGTTGGAACTAGAAATAATATTAATTATATTGTCAGATCTTATGCTCTGCCTATCAATTATCTGTTTATTTGAATTCAACAAGAATAATGGGTTTGCCGAACATTTAGGACTGCAGTGACAGCTGGGTAAGTACTCCTTCCCTGAACATACCTTGTAGAAAGGCTCACAGCCAAATTTCTGCTACAGAAGAGATATCTGCTATTGACAAAAGCAGTCCTTCAAAATACTGACCCATGAAATTAAATCAAGTGCATTGGCCATTTTGATCTGTTAGTGATGAAGGTGAAGAACTGGGGGTAAACAACTGGTTTATGGGACAGAGATCCCACACTTTGGTGTGGGAAGTTTGGTGTAATGTCATGCAACAGCTTTTGGGGCAGTACCTTAAAAGAATAAACTCTTGGATGGGCTCAACATCCAGTGCCCTTGCTTAGGCTTTAGCTCCATTTCTTACAGCTGAAGCAACTTTCCTCATACTCAGCACAAAGTACTTTGTGTATAAATGCAAAAAGTGATGCAATTTGCATCCTTTTAAAGTATGTGTTGAAAAGGCAGACTGGCTCCTGCAAGATAGTTTTAGAAAAACAGGCAGAACTGGTGCAACCTGGTCAACTCTTGAGAAAAGCATTACTCCTGTGTTTTAGATTGAGCTTTAAGGAAAATCTTGGGCTGAAACTATGAAGAGGCATCCAAAGAAGCAGAAAAATAGTATTTCCACCCTACTTTGTGGCAGACTGTTAAAGAGCACCAGAAGTCCTGAGCTCTCTGCAAACACCCATGAATTGCAATGCACTACATACCACAGAATCATGATCTGCAAAACACGTCCATTTGAGGTCACTTAAAAAAAAAAAAAAAGGAGGGGTGAAAAATCTTTCAAACACCATTTTTCCATGAAGCCTCTGGAAAAAAGTCAAGGCTGAAAATAGTTGATTCAGATACATTGATATTTATACCAAAGGTTCCCTTTTATCTGAGATGTCCTGGAATACAGAACAAAACAATGCATGTAAGTTACCTCTTTTTCTCACTGAAGACTTCTTATCAACTTATTTATAAATAGTAATGTTAATGAGATGCATACATAATAATCTACACCTAGTTTTTTAATCCCAACCACAGTTTGACAAGCAAAGCAAAATAAATTATTTTTTTAGCTAGTCCTCCTCCTTTGTAACTAAGCCTTTGAACTGATAAATTAGCATTCATATTCTTTTCTCTCAAACCACTTGATAATTTCTTTCACACCTGAGGTACACTATGATCATTAAGAAACATTCTGAAGATGCACAGCTGCACTGGTATCATTTTCGTCAATGCCTTTGAAAAATATTTCCGTAATTTATCAGGGTTTTAAAAGACACAGGTTAAGAAAAGTATAATCAGTGGTGTTTCTACTAGGATAACACAGCAGCCTTCTGAAGATGAGAGATGTGATGAGATCAACATACCTCACACAGACTGATAAATCATCATTCAGTATGGGGAAGGGGTCTAGAGTATGACAGACTTTAAAAAATGTTTAATAGCTTTTTCCCTTTATTTTCTTTTTTCTTTTTTTTTTGGCCAGCCTTTACACTATACATTTTTATATCCTCTAGAATGATAATTTGGTCTTTCATTTAAAAGAAAGACACACTGAGCAAAAGTCAAATAACCTTTCCGTGCTGCTTTGTTATTTTTATGAGTGTAACCTGTGGAATGGTTCACATTAGCTCTTCATTATTAATGGAGTTGAATTATCACATTGCTTTTCGTTGTTATAGGTATTAATAACACGTATACACAGCTGTACCAAACTGTTGTTTCTTCAGAGGTCTCCAGCTCAGTTTTCTAACTCTCCCTTAAAATGCACGTTTCCAACTTCTGGGACTTGAGCAGCTGCCCTGCTCCATCCCACGCGTGAGCCCGATCCCCCTCCCGAGCGCTGCAGCGGTAGGAGCCGGTGCCGTGCGGAAGGCCCCCGCGCAGCGCCCAGGTCCCATTGCCGCGATGGGTGCCCCGCACCACCAGCTGCGGGAGCGGCAGCGCCAGCCGCGCTCCTGCCCCTCTCCCCGCAGCCACCGGCGGGCACGGGCGGCACCGCGGCGGGGAGCTCCATGCGCCGGGCAGCCCTAGGCATAGGAGGACTCGCTTTTCCAAGCACCGAGCCGAGCCTGGACTCACTAAACCCGCCCGGGGAACAAGTGGGATGAGGCTGAAGTTTTACTTTGCCGGTGCGGGCTCCCGCCGCAGCCGCCCGCGGGAGCCACAGCGGCAGCACCGACACCTTTTTTGGTTGAAGTTTGGCGGCGCAACACGCCA
>VXAZ01008601.1:1182937-1256690 GCA_013399875.1 Gymnorhina tibicen
GCCCCCGCCCCCAGCCCGCCCGGAGCCCCCGAGCTCAGCCCGGGACGCGATTCGCGGGTAGCCGGGTCCCGGCGGGGGCAGGTGCGGGGTCCCCGCCTTACTCACCCGCTCCCCAGCCGCACGGTCAGCAGCAGCAGCAGCAGCCGGGCCCCGCGGCGGCGGATCCAGCGGGGCGCGGGGCCCCCCCATGCATCCATGAGCGTGAAGGCGCTCTGCCTTGCCCGAGTTTTCTCCCGAGAGGCTGGGGAATAGCGACCCTACCAATCCCACCACCCCCCAGCACACGGCAGGCAGAGGGAGGGGAGGGGAAGGGGGGAAAAAAATAAAACACCCAAACAGGTAGAAACCCACTCTGCAAGGACCGAGCAACTCGCCCAATAGGCTCATCAGGTTGCTTCATAAATTATCCTAAAAACTGCTGGGCGAATCAATCCCTAGCAGAGGTGGAGCCTCCTTTACTAGAAGGGAAACATGCTTGGGAGAAAGGGTGGCATTGATCTGGTGTTTTTCTCCAAAGAGGGAAATGAAATAGACCTTATATATATATACATATACATATAAATAGGCAGAATATATAAAACGTTAAATATATGTTTAAAGCTACACGTATATATTTAAATCTTTCTGGTTTTGAAGCTACTCAGAGGGCGGCTCTCCGAGAGGCAGCCGGTCCGCTCTGCCAAGCGGAGACCCGCAGCCGGGAGCAGAAGCGCCGGGGGATGTGCACGGACACCCGCGGGGACAGCGCGTCTCTACGTCCGGCACGATCGAGATTTTGGGGAGGGCGGCCGCAGCCGCGGGGAAGGGGGCATCCGCCATCCCCTCGTTCGTCCCCATGACAGGGAGCACACCCCTCCAGCCGCAGTCCCTAAAGCCGTGCTGGAGGCAGGCGGCATGCTGGATGCACAAGGGCAGCCGCGGGAATTCCGCGCCCCCGAGACGCGAGCGGCGCAGGCTCGGCGGCTGCAGGCGGCTCTGCGCGGCCGCGGAGCGCCCCGAGGGGGACGGGTGGGAAGCGGACGACGCGCGGTGCTGCGCTGTGAAATGCGCCAGGGCATGCAAAACGCAAGGGTATGGGGGTTTTTTCTTCTTTTTTCCTTCTTGTCTCCTCTCGGCTGCTTCCTCCTCCTGTCTCTCTCAGGACAGGTAGGCGGGAAAGTAGCCAGACATCCCCCCCAGCAACCCCGCACACACACCCCGAACCCGAGGCAGGAAAAGCACCACGGCGGCGGAGGAGACCAGAGGTTTCGGTGCTCGCAGCCTTTGACCGGCCGTGGGGACGGGCGGGCACGTCCCGGCGGGATCAGCGTTTCGATAACGCGTATTTCTTCTCTCGGCTTCAGGCTGTCACCAACCCAAATCTCTGGCCCCGGAGATGCCCTTGCTCGCAGCTCTGTATAGGGCACTTCAGGAGTAACCCATGCACCGAGTTCTCGGTGTAAGGAGCAAACCGTTTTACAGTCATCATCATCATCCTCCTTCGAGTCAAGTTGTCACTGCACAGAAATGTAAATAATCCCCCATCCAGTGGTTATTCCGATGAAAAGCAGTGTTTTGTCTTCTTTACACATCATCATCTGGTTATTATTTTATATATACAGCTTACAGCTGCTTTAATGGTTAAAGAAACTCACCATGCTTCAGAGAGCTGCAGTACATTAAGTGAAAATTCAACGACTTTAAAATTAATAGCCAGTCCTGGGGGTACTGGCAGACGGTAAAGGCACATATTATTGCATGACCTGGGGTCCCTTTACTGGTGGATTAACACAGCAGGCAGCATCCTAGCATGATCGCAAAGGCATGAGCTCAGAGGAGAGCATATGCATTTATTACAGAGTAAGTGCAGAAGCAGCTCCTCTGCTGCAGCTGGTGGCACTAGCTCCAAGAAGCAGGATTGCTGTACCCCTCAGCAAGACAATGAGCACCGCCCACCCCCAAGTCCCCTTCTCTCTGGGAAGTCCTTCTGCCCTGAAAATGGCCATGGTCCTTAGGTTTATTATTAACTGATCTGTCAAATTGACTGCATTTTGCAAAATATGCAATGAATGCTCAGGTCTATGCATTCTGATGTTTATGGAATCATTAAAGCTCTTTACCAGTCTATAAAATTCCACCCTGTCACTAAAAGATATGCAGTTAAAGTGACTACAGTGAAAATTTGACATAAGAAGTTTAAACGTTCTTACAGGATTCCAAGACATCTTCTTTCTACATGATCAGTTTGGAGCATCTATTTAAAAACTTAATTTCACCCCTGTATAGATCCAGCAACTTGCTAGCAGTGAAAGAGGTGGAAGATTACAGCTAAGATAACATGTAGCATGAACAGTGAGAAAATGGAATTTTTCATTTGATTTCAGAGTTTAGAACACTAAGGCTCATAGAAGTACTATTAAAAAACATTAAAATAAAAGCAGCGCCAATGATAGTTCTCAAACGACAGAAGACTAAGGATGACATCCAGACAAGCTGGTTTCAGATAGTTCCAAATCTTAATTTTTCTTGTACTTAAATGTAAACAATAGAAATCCATCCCTCTGAAAACTAGAGAAGAAATTATTCCATGAGTAAGTAAAATACCAGACGAGAAATAGGTATAAAAGTTTTGAAAAGCAAACAGGGAACAGAAGATAAAAAAAAATCTTTCACCATCAGGAGAAAACATGAAGGGAAAGAAATCAACTCAGATTGTCTGTATTCCTAAGGAAAATAAAAGAAGCAATAGATGAAAACTGCAAAATGGAAAAGAGAATATAAAAGAAAAGCTGCAGAAATTACCTAGTTGGGTGTCAAAAGGAGATGTTGATACAGGATAATACACTAAAAGATAGTGAGTTAGTTACTAAGGCCTGCAGATATTTCTCATCTGCTTGGTACTGGCACAGCTAACCTAACAACAGTATTTAAATTCTCACTTAAAAACACCTTGCGATGCTGGTAGTAAGAAGGCCATCTTTAAAAAAAAGACAGAGGTGAAGAAAGGAGTCAGTCGTGTCACTTCAGACCTGCTAGGCATCATTTCAGAAACAGCAAATTGACCAAAGTTAAGCAAAACTGTATGATTCACATCACTATTATTACTAAGGAGGAACAAACCAGAATGGCTTCTGCAAAGGAAAACCACTGTCTCTATCTTCTTCAGTCATATTTAATGAGTCTACCAATAGAAGAACAGAGCTTCATAATTCACTGTCTTTCAAAACCATTTAAAGTCTATCAGTTATTTGCTAAAGAAGCTGCATAGCTCTGGGGTCAGTAGGAAAGTAAGGCCATCTTTCAGAAACTGCTTGAGACTACTGTTGGCAATTAACTTTCCATGTTAAAAAGCTGAGTACTTAAAAATCTGCTCTTGAGATAATTTTATTTAACTAATTACTCACAGACCTCATGATTTCAAAGAGAAGAAATACAAAAATTTACAGATGAAAGTTTCTGATTGGTTAAGTCTATAGAAAAAAAAGTGAATATATTGCTAAGTCATCACAGTGCAGAATATCAATTATAAAATGGGAAGTGATGACATGCTGACAAATGGAAAAATAATTCATGGGTTGAATTCGGTGAAGATTGTAAGTACCTACATGTAAAATCACATCTCAGCTTTCAGCTCTGCTGCTGCCTAGTAGTGGAAAATCCAGAGAAGACATATATTCAGACTTAACTGAAATTTCTCCAGGGCTCTAGAGGAATACTCATACAAAACTACAGGAGGAGCACTAATTTGAGCAGCTCAGCACCCAAATGCTGCCCAAGCTCACTGAAACACTTTCTCTACCCTTCAGTTTTAAGGAGCTCAAGATAACAGGATAATCCAACATAAAAGACCTCTAAAACACAGCCAGACCAGATCACCAGTTCCCTAATTTCTTTAAAGTGTAATTATTGATTTGGATTCCATAGTAATACACCTAACTTCATGCACTATAAAAGGAGCAAAGGCACTTAGCACAAGCTCTTGATTTCCAGTCTAGAAGCCACCTATTCAACCTCAAGGTACCTACAATCCACGATTTGTCTAAAAGGACATGAGAAAGAATTTTCATGCTTAAAGCTGAAGTCCAAATAGAAAGAGGAGGAAAAAGTCCACTATATTATTATATAAACAGCCAATGCCACTGTATTTTTCACCTGGGAGACTTCGCACTTAGTATTGAAGAGCATTTTGATTCTTCACTATTCAGTTGTTCAAGACCACAGAGGAACTTGAAAACACTCATATGTAATTTTACATAGCTGACATCCTCCATCTGCTGTATTTCTCTTGGATATAGCTATTTTCCTGACAGGAATATATGGGACTTGATGCCAGATTTGTATGGCTGCATACTGTTCTGCATAAGAGCTTTGGAAACCTAGGCTTAGTGGATGGCCCATCTTCATTCCCTGTGCTTGAGGGAACTTGATGGCTCTCACACGTTTCTGTAAGGATCACTTACCCTGCTGAGAGCAAAGTTACTCAGTAATATTCAAAAAAATATTATTTGTTCTGTCTTCCACCAAAAAAAGCATATAGAACAGCAAGAGGTCAAGGACCACTGCAGTCATGTCTTTAAAAGGGTAGATTTACATAACAATATTTTGATGAAATTACATTTGTAGACCTTAACTGTGGATTCACAAAACAATTCCCTGAGTGCACCTCACACCTTAGATTTATAGAATCAGAGAATATGGGTTGGAAGAGACCTTTAAAGGTCATCTAGTCCAATTCCCCCTGTCACGGGCAGGGACATCTTCAAAAAGTACACACATGACATTTGTGTGCTTGCATTTGAGTAAGCACAAACATAAGAACAGAATCACATGCATGGTATTTAAAACCTGCAGCCCAAATGAAAACAGTTCCTTTCTTCTGAGGGAAGTTCAGAAAAAGTGGTTTTAAATATGCATCATCATGGTTAATTCTACCTGAATATTTAATATAAATTTTAAAAAAATCTTAAACAGCATAGTAGCCTAGTGTTACAATAAATGTGAAAGCCTTCTCAAGAATAAAGAAAACTAATGCAAAAATTTTGGTACTGGCCTTTTTAATAGGGGCCTTTAAATTTGAGGATGGTGGATATCCACAGGAAGAGAACAGAAAGACGCAGAAATGGAACTTCAGTGCAGCTTTTATATTGTGATTTGAACCACAAAGTAATTGCTTTCAGTGAAGCAGTCAACATCTTAATAGAAAATAACTTATAAAATTCTCACTTTTCGTAACGAAATACTATTTTTAGTTAGGATTTCATCTCCAATACATTGGTTTAACTGCTCACTCGCGTTACTCATTAAAATGATTACTTCCAGTACATCTTCAGCTGCACTTAAAAATTAAGCAAGAGGAGTAATCTCAAGTAGAGAAAAACTGATGAAGAAAGAAGACTGCACCTATCTTTGCATCCAGGGGAGGTGGAAGTGTTACAGCATATAAGATGATATTCCTTTACATTTAGCATGTTACACTTCCTCTCCATTTAAGTTATGATGAAATGAAAAACAAGTTGAAGTGTAGACAGATCTGTGGTAACTACGCTGGAGTCTTAGGTACAGAAAGATAAATTCAAATCACAAACATTCCCTTGGTCTATTAATATTGTCATTGCCTTTCACTATACCTTCAAATATTTTCAACATGAGCCAGCAAACAGCAAATAAACACATTTTGATCCTTTCTGTTTTACGAGACATAAGTCCACAATCCCTAACTCTTCTTCACCCTAAGAGCACAATTTTACCTTTGCTTCTCCCTCACCTATCAGACAATTTCCCGGTAAACAGACTAGGACCCTGGATTTCTCAGGAGCCTGGATTTACCATCTGTCAAGACACATCTTTGAAGGTAGCCGACTTTGATAGGGAATATGGTGACCAGTGAGAAGAGGGGTACTTCCAAGTGCAAGGCACATGTATACTGCAGATAAGGCAAGGAGTCTTACAGGGGACTTGGACATCAAGATGCACTCTAGTTCATTTAGGAAGTTAAACCCAGCTTGGATAACTCCAAAGTCATGTGCAGGAGGTGAGCACTATTCAAACTCTTCTCCAGTCTGTGCTCTATTTTCCCGGTCAAGGAAGTGACACAGTTCAACCCAGTGAACCCCACTGGCACAAATGTACAAGGAATACATGGTACACATTGGCACTTCAGTGCAAATGAGGAGCGTTCAATTCAAAAGTGGGCCTTGAAGTACATGAAGATGATTGCGGCATCTTTCTGGATGTGCTCACCAGGACTGCTGAAACATGCTGTGCCCCAGCACTACGGGGTCTTCTGTCTATGGAACAAGATTGGTGGTAGGCTAAAGTAAATCGCCTCCAAACCACACTTACTGTGGGTGCTGGGTTCTCAGTACCGATGGATTGTCTCTGAAGATCTGCTTCTATTTCACTCCAGTATCTGCCAATATAGCCAAAGCCACAGTGAATTATTAGGAGGACTAGGACCCTGGCATGAATCATGGCAAAACATCATGCCCCAGTGTATGTTCGATGTATATTCAATGTATGTTTCATACTTTGAAATCCCATAGCAAAGTAATCTTTTCATTTTGCTCATTCCTCTTGTCTCCAGCTAAGATGAAAATTCCCTTCAAATGGTTAAGGATAAGAATAATTTCACATCTTATAGGATGCTCTCGGGAGAATACTATTTGATTATCTGTCTGGTCTTATTTTGTTAGAGGCTAACAGGGCAGCTGTTCTACCTGACTACTGTGAGCACTTACTGTTCCAGCCAGATCAGGAGGACAAAGACATGTGAAAATGAAAAATAATGGGGCAGGCAAAGACTGTGGTCTGTACTTTTTCCGGTTTCAAAAAGATTTGGTTGATACTTGGCTCAGCCTCTGTTGAAAGTTGAAAGTGGCTTTTCAGTATACCCTATCCTGAGCAATCCTCCTTAGAGTATAAGAAGTTTTTTAATCTGAAAAGCACAAGAGATAAAAAGGTCTCTTCATAAGGCTGGTCTGTCTGATAACTGGAAAACATTTTCTCCAGAATGACAATTTAAACTCTTGGTAACAGTATCCCAAAGCAAATCTAAAGGAAGGGTGAAATAATTCTGTCCAGAACATTAACACTCTCTCTGCAATATATTACGTCACTTGCTGAACTTCTACAATTGCCATTAATTGACCTCTAGGTCTCTCAATTGTAATAAAAGTCTCAGATATTTAGAGATTGCTTTTTGGTATATTAGATCATATTTTGCTGTCTTTTATATTCTCTAAAGTTGCACTAAATTTATCCTTTTTCATCTCCATTTTTCTTAAGGCTCCTTTTCCCTATTCCAATTATTGGTTACTATACTACACTTTACAAAACAAATTTTTAATAACCAAATTGAATATATCACAGTCATAAGCATCTCCTGTGCTTCCTAGAGAAGTAAGCAGAGATCTGGCTGAGCTTCAAATTATTATAATTGTTATTGGATATTCACTACATAATCAAATAGAACTGTCCCACAATATACCTTGGTGTAAACTCAGCTGTCAGGTCAATAGATTTATTTACAGTTGTAGGAATGGGTCAGAATACTTCATGTAAAACCAGCATTGCTTCCTAGTTTAATTATTGAGAAAAAAGTAGTCTATTATGACAGGTCCTCACTAGATTGTGTAAGGAAAATACTGTTGATTATCAAAAATAATTTTTGGATCATATCAAACATTTCAACACTTAGCAGCATTGGGATAGCCCAGAGGTTAAAGAATATATGCGTATTCCACTGTGTCATAATGCAGAAGTCTGACAATGTTTTAAATATGTATTTCATGGTATGTTTCCAAAACTCCTTCATTGCATCATCAGTATGAAAGCACTTTGATTTTTATATTTTTTAAACATGTCCCAGAGAAGAGTAACTTTCCCTCTCAAACAACACCAGAAAATAGGACTAGAAGATCCTTAGTCTTAGGTCTGTTTCTCCTAGACAAACTCTTTTTTCTGAGGTTGTCTTTAATCACCAGCTTGCATATTCTAGCATTTGCATATGATGAAAATTCATCATTCTAGCATGACAAAAAAAGGTTGCTGTGCAGAGATAATTCTAGTAAATAACAGAGAAATCACCTATTTTTGAAAGTGGATGAATTATCTTAGGGTTTATCATATGCACTCAGGAAGGCCATTATCAGTTATGATTATCAATACCAATTCACCCTTTTGATTGGAGACTGATGAAACAGATGCTTTGGTTTGCATCATTGATGACTGTTCTCAAGAATGATCTTTCTCCGGAGTAAATCAACCATTCTCTTGAAAGTATCTCCTAAAATAACACCACTGACAAGACTGGTGATACTATATTATCTTCTGCTTCAGCTGTGTTGCAAATGATACTCTGTATGTCAAGAGTCTTTGATTTCCCTAATAGCTGTTAAAAGCATTGCATGTTTTTGTGAAGCTTCACCTCAGTTATCACACTGTATTAGCCATATAAAACAGCTTTATTTAGTCTGAAAAAAATCATTTTAATTTAATCTGACTTAATAAAATAAAATATAATTTAATTTTCTCATCTATTTTGTTTCATATCTCCTTTACTTTAAAATATGTCTTCTAAACTACTAATCTTTTTTTTTTCCATAAATGCTCATTAGCTCCTGGCAAAATGTTGAGACTCACCTTTCCTTTTTTAGGAAGTATTGCAAAGGCTGCAGTATGTTAATAGCTGCCAGTCTCAATGTGCCACAGGCTTGTGACAGGTGTCAAGCAGAACCTGCCATTTGTGCAGTTTGACAGTGTCCCATAGCTGAGGAATTTCCATGATCTATCTTCCATATATCTTTATCATAGCGTGCAGTTTTGGGCACCACGATACAAAAAAGACATAAAGCCACTAGAGAGCATCAAGACACGGCCATGAAGATGATGAAGGGTCTGGAGGGGAAGCCTTATGAGGATCAGCTGAGGGCACTTGGTCTGTTCAGCTTGGAGAAGAGGAGACTGAGGGGAGACCTCGTTGCTGTCTACAACATCCTCACAAGGGGAAGTGGAGGGGCAGGCACCGATCTCTTCTCTCTGGTGACCAGTGACAGGACCTGAGGGAATGGCATGAAGCTGAGTTGGGGGGGAATTAGGTTAGATAATAGGAAAAGGTTCTTCACCCGGAGGGTGGTTGGGCACTGGAACAGGCTCCCCAGGGAAGTGGTCACAGCACCAAGCCTGACAGAGCTCAAGAAGCATTTGGACCGTGCCCTCAGGCACATGGTGTGACTTTTGGGTATGTCCTCTGCAGGGCCAGGAGTTGGACTCAATGATCCTTGTGGGTCCCTTCCAACTCATAATATTCTATGACAGTTCCTACTTCCAGATCAATACCAGGACCTGGATGCCTATTTACAGCAGAGTTTGCAGCTCTTCCTGCATCACACTGTGTCTGCTATGAAAAGATTATTTTCAGAGGACTATACCCCTACTTCATTTTTCCAGCTTGAAACTTTTTCACCCCAGACATTTTTCAGAGTAGCCACTTTGAAGTATCAGAGACTGTATAATTTCTAGAAGTACCTTCTTAAATTTCTTAGCTAGTTGCACACAGTCCACATAGTCAAAAAGTGTAGGTTTTGAGGGGAAAAGATAGAAAAAGACAGGAAGATATAAAGACAGTCACTCTTTTCAGTGTTGTGGTTTTGCAGAGCCTTCTGTCCATCATGAACCTTGCTTGTCTTTGTTCATTCCACAGATTGCTTCCAGAAGATTGTTATGCTGTCATCTGATAAAGTCCCGCCTCCAGGTTTTGACATTTATAGCCTGGTTGTGAGCATTACCTGAAGTCCAGCTGTGCTCTCTCAGATCATGGCAAGAATGAGAGACTTTTCTTTTGCTCAGTTTTGTTGTAGTTCCACATGCTGCGTCTATAACAAAATAAGATCTGCCCCTTGTAATAAATGATTGTTGCTTAGGAATGGTATTCTCCAATTCGGTATTCTCACTAAATCCACATACTGCTTCCCCTCCTATCCCCCTCATGGGTTGAACAATTAAGGGTTAAGAACAATTTACTGGAAACAGCAATGAGATGAGAAAGCAAACAGTAACAGCAACAACAATAACAACAACAACAATAATAATAATAACAAAAGGTATAGGAAAATAAACTATTTGTGTGAAAAGCCCCCAACAATAAACAAATACCAGACCACTCCATCCCCCACACTGTTTACTCAACTGGGAGGATCCCATTCTCTGGAAAAGAGAGAAAAAGTCCCTTTCCTCTCAAGCAATGAGTTGAGGTGGTGTCAAATAACATCTGGGCCCTGCCCACACCTCCAAATGTAGCACCAATGGAAATTCCTGCTATGTCTTGGCTTTGGGTCACAGTCACATTGTGCCAAGCAGTAGGACCCGTGTAAGCCCAGATAAAGTGAATCACAGCTGTACAAAAAACAGGGATTGCCAGGGCCTACTGCAGATGCAAAATACTCTTGAACAGAAGTGGTGTAGTCCCCAGAACACTTTTGTAATGGTGAATAAATACTAATTGTCTTTAAGAAGGAAGGCAGCTTGCATTTTCAGGATGATGGAGACTTTTGCTAGCAGCAAGTATTCTGGCTGGAACCTCATGTGAACGTGTTAGCGAGAAGCACCTATTTCTTGTTTGGACTCAGAATCAGCTGCCTATTCACAAGCATACAAGTCTTCAACACTTGTTACAATTTGTGACCTAACACACTGCATCTGTTGAGGACAGATGAGTGAATAATCCTATTCAAGCCATTGATTATTAAGAATGTATTGAAAATAAATCCAAAGATTAAATTGCATCTAAATAGAGCTTGGATAACTTAAAAATGGCTGAATGTGTTACTAGATGTACCTAATGTCATCTTACCTTACATCTGTTAATTTTTTTTTATTGTTTAGAGGTGTTTCAAGACAACACAGTAAGCTTTTATCCAGTATGAGTGCTCCCTGAAATAATGTTAAATTCTCCTTGGAGAAGCAATCTGGTAAAAAAAAAATCACTATACTGAAACAATCTTGCTCTTTTAATCTATCCCTAGGAAAAAAAAAAAGTAAAGTTATTAGAAGTCATCTGTGTGGTTTACTGGAATGTGTGTTTGGAAAACAAAGTGCTTAAGTCCAGGTTATAGCTTATCTTCAGGCAGGCACAATTTGACCTCAGTAATATCAGTGTCTACAAATCGAAAGATGCTCCTGAGAACAGGCAAAATTGTTTCAGTAACCAACTGCTAATCTAAAATTAAACTGATTTATTATCTTAAATTGTTCAAGCTACCACATTTCTTAATTAGCACATATGCCTTGGCACTCTGTCACAGTGATCCTGTTCTCTCAGCTGTAAGTACAGAGTCATGACTGAAATGCTGAGTGCTTCTGGGATGAATGGGTCAGAAAAAGTAAGGTAACTACTATACACAGAAGCACTACTCTCACACTAAATTGTGGTGGTGGCTTTTAACAGTAATTTTCCTATAGAGTAAGAGAAAATCATACTGCTGAACCTCCTCTTGTTACTATATACAGGTTAATCTAGTGGCTCTTTTGTTTGTCTTTTTAGAGGTTTTAAAAAAGAAAGAAAAGGCAAGAAACAATGAGTATGCCATTATAGATATAAATCCAATATATTTGGGTTTGGTGCAGACATCTCTCATGGTAGTACCTGAATAGGCAGCTCTGCACACTTCTGTTTACCTGCAAAATAGATACAGCCTATGCAATCCTATTGCACAGTACCTTCCTACCTGTGGGATGTGAGAGTGAAAGCCAAGCTCAGTCTTTTGATCTAGACATTTATGCTGTCCCTGAATCTGATAAATACATCAACAAACACTCTCACACCAGCAGAAAGGACTCCTTGTTACCCTTACTCTGACATCAACTAAGTAGGTGACCACTGTTAAAAAGCTCTCTGATTTGCAAGTCTGCTTTTTTCCAATCAATATAAAAATATTTCAATTTTTTTTCTACATTTGTGTCTGTGAAAACACAGATATTTATAATGTCATTGCTATTTTGATAGTTAAACACTTGGGAAGTAAACAGCCAGGATACCAATTTTAGCAAGTGATTAGACGAATGTGACATACAATTGATTAGATGTTGTTCTGAAGTACCTAGGTTAAGAGATTTCTTTCCCAGAATCCCTGTGTAGTCCATGAAGATGGACTGAAGGTAATTATCTTTTGGAAGGTTCAGTTTCTTTTCTCAACTTCCTAGAGAGCATACAGTTTATCTGTGTGCCTAGTGCTTCCCTCCTATTTCTTTAGATATTTTTTGCTGTAGCTGGGACTACTGGTAATTACTCTTTCTGACAAATTACTGGTGTTCACTTAATTCCTGGAAGCTCAATATGGTCCAAGTGTCCCTTTTGCCTTATGCCCCACTGTACAGCCTCTTGCACTCTTCTCTCTGAAGTACAGTCCTGTACGTGCTGTGTGATCGTGCTCAAGATGATCTGTTCCATGACCTTCCCTGGCACCAACATTAGACTGACAGGCCTGTACTTCCCCAGATCCTCCTTCTGACCCTTCCTGTAGATTGTCGTCACACTGGCAAACTTCCAGTTGTCTGGGACCTTTCCAGTTAACTAGAACTGATGGAAAATGATGGAGTGGCTTGGTGAGCTCTTCCGCCAGCACCCTCAGTACCCACGGGTGAATTCCAAGCGGCCCCATAGATTTGTGAGTGTCTGAATAGAACAACAGGTCACTAACTACTTCCTCCTGGGTTGCAGGGGATCCTTGTCCCTGTCTACCAACTCAGAAGGCTGTTCGTCCTGAGCATAACTGGCCTTTCTGTGAAAGACGGAGGTAAAGATGGCATTAAGTACCTCATCCTTGGTGACAAGTACGGAGTACCAAAGTACCTCATGCCTTTTCCTCATCCCTGCTGACAATGTTCCCCCCCACATCCAATAAAAGATGGAGATTTTCCTTTTCCCTTCTTTTGTTGTTAATATGTTTATAAAACCACTTTTTATTATCTTTCACAGCAGTAGCCAGATTTGAGTTCTAGCTGAGCTTTTGACTTTCTAATTTTCTCTCTACATGACCTAGCAACATCCTTGTACTTTTCCTGAGTTGCCTGCCCCTTGTTCCAAAGGTCATAAACTCTTTCTTTTTTCGTCCTGACTTCTAGCAAAAGCCCTCTGTTCAACCAGGCCAGTCTTCTTCCATGATGGTTTGTCTTTCAGCACAAAGGGACAGCCTGCTCCTGCATCTTTAAGATTTCCCTTTTAAAGCATCTCCCACCTTCCTGGACTCCTTTGTTGTTAAGGTCTGCTTCCCAAGGGACTCTCTGAACCACTGTCCTGAACAGGTGAATGACCACCCTCTGGATGTCCAGTGTAGTAGTTTTGCTGACCACTTTCCTTACTTCACCAAGAATTGAGAACTCTTATCATTTCACGGTTACTGTGTCCAATACAGCCTGCACCCACCACATCTGCCACCAGCCCTTCTCTGCTTGTAAACACCAGGTCCAATGGGGTCCCACCCCCGGAAGGCTTGCTTACCAGCTGTGTCAGGAAATTACCTTCCACATACTCCAGGAACCTCCTAGGCTGCCTCCTCTCCTCTGTGTTGAGTTTCCAGAAGACATCCAGCATGTTAAAGCCTCCCGCAAGAACAAGGGTTAGCAATCATGAAACATCAGCCAGCCACTTACAGAATACTTCACCTGCCTCTCCACCGTGGTAGTTTATAACAGGCTCCCACCAGGACATCTGCCTTGTTAGCCTTCCCCTGATTTTTTCCCATAAACTCTCAATTCTGTCATCACGATCCTTGCAATAGTAGACAATTAAAACACTTCCTAATATACAAAATACCTCACCGGCTCTCCTTCCTTGCCTATCCATTCTGAAGAGCATGTAGCCATCCATTGCAGCACTCCAGTCAAGCAAGTTTTCCATTTTAGTCCTTTATCCTTGGCTGCAGAAGTATTCATAGCCCTCATATTTCTAAATAATGGTGACTTTCCAATAACTTTTAGTCTTGTTTTAAATTTCAAATTTCTGCTTTTGTGGGGGATGCCAAACTATTGCTCAGGCTTGCAGGCCTGAAATCTTATGTTGAATGCAGATTCTTCATCCTTATCCCCGTATAGCTCTACCACGCAGGATAGCAGAAACACATCTGTTGTATCAATTTATGTCTTTTTGGAGGGAAACAAATGTAAGATAGTATATCAGAGCTGCTGAAATAGCTGGAGAAAGCATACAAGCTCGCAAGTACACTATGTCTTCACCAAGTCTGAAAAAATTGTGAAAAATTCTAAGCAAAGCAGAGATTAAGTGCAGTTGCTTTGGATTTACCATGGTTGCATTTGTCAAACAGACAAGTTGAAAGCAAAGAGCACTTAGCATTTGTTCAACAAAGAACTACAGGAGGTAGGAGAAGAGGTAGGTTGGTTTAATGATCAATTTGCAATGTGGTTCTCAATCAGAATTTAAGGTTTGAATAGCTCCCTGAATATTTGGTAACTGGACTAAGAGAATTGACGATTGGTACCTGAAGGTCTGAAGAAGGGTTGACTTTTTGGAGCTGATTTCTCAGAATACCAGGGGAGTGTTCTGCCACCACATCTTGGGTATAATTTTTAGTAGATTTTAATGCCTTTAAATCCTTCATTAAATCTTTTTCAACTCCTTGCCAAATTTATTCAAATACCCTCTTGAAAAATTAGCTCACATTCCACTACCTTGAAGATCTTCCACTAATACAGCTTTTAAAAGTTTTTTCCCAGTTCTCTTTCTTTTCTGCAACAAGCTTTACTCCTTTCCACAATTTTATTTTTATAGATCTTTCTTCTAATGCAGACAGACAACAGATTTCAGTAAGGAATTCCAAATAATATTTCAAATATTGTATTTGTATTCAAATACTGTATTCAAATATTTCAAATGTAACTGTCAAAATGCCCGATCTCGAATGGGAGAGGGCTTGGTAATCAACGTATTGGTCTGCCCTCGTTCTGTGTTACCAACCTGCTTAAGGTGGTGTTGATACCTCTGCAAAACATAAATGGATTTTAAACATCTGTTAAGTTTGTGCCCTGAATTAAATCATGGTTGTAATAACAAAAAACTGGAATCAACGAGTTAGAAATAGCATCCCAGTCCTACCTACCAATGAATTTTTCACATGCAATGCACTCAAACAGAATTACTCCACAGTTAATCCTACACAGCTTTTGACAATGTGCAAAGTGCACTAAGGATTTGAGTTCAACTGTTCAAATCTGCCCTTAGCTCTAGAAGCTACTAACTCGTTCTGACAAGTTATAACCACTGAAAGTAACACACTATAAACTTTTTAAAATAGCTACTCCATTTCCAGTGACTGAAATCCCTCCTCTGGTAAAGCAGTTTCAATAGCAGTGATACTGCCATAACTAATAGGTATTAATAACAAGTAGTTACCAAAACGTATCAGTATACAAATAGATGTGCCTGTAGAGCATTCCTTTTTGTGGCATGAACCCTTGAGCTACCCTTGAATGAGACTGTGTTCTTGACTGGATTGTGCTAATATAATGCTACATTTCGGGCAAAGAACAGCTCCAGGCTTTTGAAGAAAAACAGTGGTCTCCAAAAATTAAAGTACAAGATGCAGAATGGGCCTTAAAAGTGCAAGAGCAGGATGGCATCAGAACCCTTAGGGCCGCAGACCAGGGCTAGATATAGGGGTAACAAAGACAGAAAAAGTCAAGTATCTAACACATGGACAACACACTATATATACTAAAACCCAATGATAACACAGAATTTGCAGACCATTGAAGAAAGAGCAAATAAGTTTGTTAGTAAACACATAAATATAACACCAAGTGAAACCAGAAATTATGAGGAAGAAGTCCTACTATAACCACCATTTTCCTGTCAGTGAAGCATCTCAGATGCTGGATCCACAGTACAACTAGTACGCTCCCCTATTATATTCTACTTAACAGTAACTCCATCAATATACTGACCCAGAAAAATAGAGGTATGTGTAAAAGAGACTAGGAAATCTATGTTCAACAATTGTATTATAAATGAGAAATTGTTGTAGTTGGATAATTTCAACTGTATGTGCTAGCATCATTGTAGTTACATTAGTAATACAGTTTTGATTAGATTTCTATTACTTTAATTTGACTATCAATAAATTCCTGAGTTTGTATGCGGTGTGTTTCATTAGCCCACATGTACTGCACAAAGCCTTTGGTCTGCTACCTTACCCTTAATTGTAATTTGAATGCATTGCTACTTAAAGTTATGTAGCATATCTCATGTGTTATTTATTCTTCTCTACATATTCAACCAATGTAATGATAGACAAATTGATNTTACTATGATGTGAATGAATATTATGTGTGAATGATGTGAAATGAATACTACTTAAAGTTATGTAGCATATCTCATGTGTTATTTATTCTTCTCTACATATTCAACCAATGTAATGATAGACAAATTGATAGGATAGCTTTTCTTTTAACAAAAGGCTGTGCATATATGAAGGCCTAGTGAGTAGGTATGTTTCATCACTTTTGATGCCATGACAATCAAAATGAGAATAGCGGCAATTCTGCCACAGGCTGTCCTAACACCCCTGATGCTCCAGAAACAAGCAGGGATAGCAAAGGCTAAAGGCACAAGCTACAGCAAGGGAGGAGCACAAGCCTTCATAGCACGAGCTAGCTGCCGTCACTGAGTGGGGCTTCCTAAACTGCACGAGTAAGAAGCCCTGTGTCACACACAGACAAGTTACCTGTACCCTCAGTTCACTCACACAGACACTGTTTGACTTCCTGTCTGTCTCTGAAATGCCTGCATTTCATCATTTCATCAGTTGCTACAAATGCAGATGATCCCATCTTGGTGCAAGTCTGGCTGGAGGGTTTGTCTTTTCCACTCACAGTTCCTCTTCCAATGCTCCTGCAAAGCACCTGAGATCAAACTCTTCCCTTTGCAGAGAAAGTCCTACTTCCTCCTGTCTACAGAAGACTTCTATCTAAAATTATAACATTTCTGAGACTTTTCTGTGAGGAAATCACACTGAAAAAGTTCCTTATATCTTTGATAATTGTATGAATATAATTATTATTTTTCACTAGTATAAGCATACTACATAAAACAAGTGTTTATAAATCAGTGATAAATGCTCATTAAATTAACTTCTGGAATCCCTTGTAAAAATCATGGCCTGTCAGACCAAGACGCAGTTACTGAAGAACAACAAACTACTTTGTATACGACAGCACTTTTTAAAATAATATATAGCAGCCCCTTGAATGCATAAGCCTTGTGAAATTCCTTTCCAGAGAATCCGTGTCTTTTTATGTCCCTGATGTGTCTGATTCTTTTACAGAGTTCTTAAATAATCTGCATCCTAACATAAATCAATAATCTTTAAGGAGAATATCTTCAGGAAATTTCTTTTAAAAGGAGTAATACAGTAGCTTGTGATTAAATATTGCGAATTATTAATGTGTTTGCTTGTTACTTTCCCCATTCTGAATTGCCTAAGCATAATTTTTAATTTTTTTTCCCTGTATCTACTTTGTAGACATTCTTTCCACTTCAAAATACCGTCTTAGTCATAAAGCATAAAAGACTTATAAAAGCTGACTTTAAATGGTGTCCTGAAATCCCTTAGGGACCATCCAGCATTCAGCAGATTAAAGTAGTAGTTCTTCAAGACTGAAATGACATCTTAAGTGTGAAAAGTCCTTTTTGGAAAAAAATAACTCCTGGATACTATAGTAGACAAACAAGTCTTTTAAAAGACAGCTCCTGCAGAGCAAAGTCACTACCTGGGTATTAATATATGTCTCGTCTTTTTTCATACATTTAATGAAAGTGTCTGGGATAAAAAAAGGCTATTTGTGCTCCTTCATCGTTTACAGTACACAGCACTGAGCTTAGCTAATGTTTAGTCATCTCCCAACTCTACCTGTTGCTGTGTAAAGGCCCCTCTAATGGAAAACAAACCATTCTCACTTAAAATTATTACAAAGTTACTAACTGGGCTTTAAACACGGCATCTTGAAGATGCTGTGGTGACTGGATCTTGTGCAGTCCAACATTCCAACAAAACAATTAACTGTTTACAGACAATGAGTTATAAATGTTCTTTTGCCAATGAACATTAAATGCTCACACCAATGAGAACACAACTAAAACTCAAGCAAGCAGTGTAGGTAAATTTACTAGCAATACAAACCTGTAACAGAACTGGGGAATTATATTTGTGACACAATACCCCAGCAATTACGCTTCCATGGCTGCAGTACAAGCAGCAGGACACTGCAGGCTCCTAGGAGGTTTATAAGGATGGAGGGAAGAGCCTCTTGGGTTAGCAAAACCTTCATAAATCTCAAAATCAAACTTAGGAAGAGGTATCTAAGAAAACGAGACATTGAGGTTGACCTTTCTTTGCTATTATTTCCAGAGAAGGAAATGATGGGACCATTTCACTCTTCCTGCTCAGACAAGAAAGTACAGGTGTGTTCTTTGTGCATGCGAAGTGGGAAGAATTCTTGTGAGGCAAGGTAAAGGGCAAACAAGATAAAATTATTTTTCATGCAGTTCATACTAACTGAACTGGGAATGGAAATACTGAAGGAAAGGAAATTGTAAAACTCTGAGCTGGATTTTATCAAGAGCTATAATGTGATCTGCTTTAAGAGAATTCCCTGGAGATCAGTCCAATATGCAAGAATTAATATACGCTCTCACACAACATTTCAGTAATAATTTGAATTGAAATTCCATGCAAGTTGGAAGAGGTAGAAAATATCACAAATAAATTTAAGTTAAATATCCCTTATAAAAATATTGTGAGTTTACTGAGCCAAGAAGCTCCTTTAGGGATATTTAACACTTGTTACAATTCTAATTTTCTCCCACATTATTCCAATACTTAAACAATCCCAATTGCTTCTCAGTGGAAAAAATACAGCAAAGCTACTTTGCCAAAATACACCAGGTAAAGTGATTGCTTACATCTGATGCATCTAGAGGGAACTTTATTCCCAAAAGTGCTTCTAAGGCACCTGGCTGTCTTATTAAAGCAACAAATACACTCCATCATTTTTATTATAGAGTACTAACATGAGATTTTCTGGGAATTAATAAGTGTTTGAATTGCCTCTAGGCCCTTTCTGAGCAAATTTTGGTTTCTGTAGAAAAAAACATCTAATGATATGGATTCTCTTCTTGACTTAACTGCATGTTTTCTTTGATGTCTTGGTAAGTTCTCCCACTGTCTCCAGCAACCTCACTGTAATTCTCCACCATGGATTTTTGGAATAACTTTCATTGCTGTTGTTTCATCTTACACAAGCCCTCTCTTCTCCTGCAAAAGGATGTGTCACGCTAGCCTCCCTCTTGTCCTGCGCAGTCTTAAGTCAGTTTGCAAGGGAAAAAGAGGAGACAGCAAACACCCCGGTAGCTGGCAGTTCCCTCCCTGCCCTTGCTGCCCTGCAGGAGCAGGAGGCTCACTGTGCTGTTTGCATCCACCTGCAGCTTCAAAAACCTCTCAGTATCCCCCTCCCTGAGCCAGTGGCTGAGCCAGCCTACAGGAACCAGGCAGAATTTCTCAGATGATTCAGAAAAGCTACGGAAAGGATTATGGCTTTACATATATTATAAATGCTTATGCCCTCATACCTTCAAACCATCGGCAAAGGGAATTATGTAGCTGAGGTTTGCCTGTTATTTTGCCTGACTTCTCTCTGACGCATGCAGAAGTTTCTGTAAACAAAAATGTTTCTTCCTCAGAGTTCTGTGCCTCAGAAATAAGAGGTGCATTGAATTGAATCTTCCTTGGGTTTGAGGGGAGATAGGGGACTCTGAAATGCCCTTGTAAGCTCTCATACTTTTATAGAAAGAAATACGATGTTATGTATTGAATCCAAGGCAAAATTCATTTCACTAAGCTAAGAAGGAATTCACTAGAATGAAACATGTCAGGAAAACAAGCAACACCAAAATCTAATAGAAAACATCCCCCAAAACCCCAAACGAATGGAATTTAAACAAATTCTTTTCAGAAAACTTTGAAGGTGTAAAAAATTGGAAAAGTACTGGAAAAGCCTGACCCTAATGGAAAATTCTTTCCAACTAAACTAAGGAAAAATTCAGTGGGATTAAATGTGTCAGGAAAAAGCAAAAGCAAACAAAAACCCCTTAACCAAATGGAATCTAAACAAACTGGTTTTGTCAAAAGCTATTCCACCGCAATTGTTCAGCAAGTTTTCTTTGAGAAAGTACAAGTTCAATAGCTCTCTGTTTGTCTGACTCTCTGCTATGAGAAAAAAAAGCACAAAACTGAAATATTTTTCTTTTGATAAAACCCTCCCTGCCTTGTGCATGCATTACAAAGAGCTGAAACACAATAACAACTGCCTTTATCCTGAACAAGTCACCTTGAGAGGTACAATGTAACCCTGAATTTATTTATGGTGACTATGAAATATGACTATGAAAGGGATATACAGTACTGAAGAATTAATATGAAATACATTTTAGTTGAAGTGGTATTTTATTACATAATCTCTCCTTTGTTATATAGCTTCTTGTAATCTGATAGAACACTGCAAGAACAAAAGGGAGGCACTTTAAGTAGAGGAAGATTTTCTAAAAGTCAGCTGCAACAAGAGCTCCCTGTTAAGTATGAAGTCTAATCAACTACAGCCCCCTCTTCCAAAATCTCTGTGGGGTGCCTTCCAAATAAAAAGCACATGTAAGTATTAATGTGTTGTGGAAGAAAACAGTATAGAAGAAGAGCAACTCACAAAAAGTGTTTTTTCATTAATTTTAAAGAATCTGCATTTCTTCTTTTTTATGTGTGCCTCTATCAGAAGGAAACATGCCCAGGCTGGAGCTGCACATCTGCACCATTATCTGCCTGGGGGATGAAATTAAGTCAAGGGTCTGTTTATACAGAAACTTCATCAGGATGTGAGTTGCCTCAAAATATTGCCTATTGAAAATAGCAATAGCTTTTCCTAAAAATGTATATACTAATTTTAAATTATTCACAAATAGTACAAGTACTGATATTCACATTCTGATGCTTTCTGTGTGAGATAACTTTGAGTTACTCCTCAATTATCTAACTAATGACAATTACATAGACTGAGTTTCTGATTCACAATGAGAGAAATAGTCCATGAAATGAAAATACATAGTCTTATCCCACAAAAAATTTACTGAAATCCAGGTGCCTGTTAAGTATTTCTATGCTTTAAAGAGTATTATGCAGTTGCATGAGCAGGTGAGATGGAAAGCTTATACAGGTTTTCTTATTATTTTTCTAAATATAAGTGATAATGACTTCAAAAATAATCCTTAAAGAACCAGTGATCTCTCTCATGGAAGACTTTTCTCACTTATTTTTTTATAGATGCTCACTATGAATGAGAAATGAATTAGTTTTCATGCTTGTGTATACAATGTTCTTTGTTCAATCTACATTTTTAACCCTAATTTAAGACTATACTGAAATGACCATATTTCTGGCTTGGCAAGAAATATGTCTGTTGTGCTTTTTGCTGAACTGCTTTTTAAAACAGATATATCGATAAATCATGTTCCTTTATGTAGTCAGATTTTCTGAAGTGCAAAAGAAAATGATAAGCATCAATTCTTTCAAGGTATGTCAGACTAGGAGGCAGTTTGGATTAGAAACAAGAACATTTTTTAAGATTTTAATTTTAAAATCCATTAAAAATATTCAAACATACAAATAATATACAAAATTGCCAAGATTTTTTTTTTGTAATTTGCTATGAAAAAAGTGCGAGTCATTATCCTGAAGTATTCTTCTTGAATGATTTCTCTCCTTCCAGTGATTTCTCAATTAATTATTTTCTTAGATGCTTTGCATATTTCATTTTCTTCGATTCCCTATGGTACTGTACCATACAACAGATGTGTTTTAGCTCTTTGCTCTTTAAACTAAACCATTTTTTGGGGGGCAGAATGGTACCTGCGTAGGGGAATCCACTGAGATACTGGGTCAAAGGGCTGCTAAACAGATACCCAAGTTATTTTATGGCCTCAACACTTCTTTATATTTTAAAAGCTTTTATTCAAAATGGCAAACTATAAAAAATAATGGTGCTTGAAGGTTAGATAATGTCTTCAGGCTTAACTGCTGGCATTGATCCTGGATTAGGTAGTTTGAAAACAATTCTTGGTACAACACCTATGGAAAGTCATTCTCTTTGCTGCAACAAGACCACGCTTTGGACCACTAAAATGGGAGGATAGAGCACTGGCCTCATCCTCACTGCATTCCATCATGCTGCCTTTGGGACTGCAATTAAGTTTGCGAATGAGCTGCTCAGATATCAGAGAGACAACTATGGACCTTCCATTGGTGCACCCACACCATGACAGGGTGATCATCAGGGCTGTTACCTTCCTCAGCCAGTTTTTGGTGGCTCACTTACTATGTATCAAACCAAATAAACTGTCACAGGTCACCAGAACACCACAGGATGTAGGACAGAGAGCCATTAAGCTTTTCTCTCCTAGAGTGATCCCACGAGATGCCTGTTGGTGTTGTAGGGAACCAGAGAACCTGGAGGGGAAAACCAAAGTCATGTAAAGCAGACCTGCCCTCACAGCCCACCAGGGCAGGAAAGTGATATGATTTTCCTCAAGGAATAGACAAGAAGCAGACTTTATCATCTCAGTGGTAATTCCTTCTAATACAGATAGGTAATTCTGATATGCAATGACCCACTACTCCATTGAAGAAATCTTTAGGCAGACAGAGGCTTTTGTTTCAGATTTTACATATGGCCCACATTTTAGAAATCGTAATCAATAAATGAACTTGCAAATTAATTGTGAATAATATATGTATCACCTATTAATCAGAGATTCTAAACTCATTCCTTCACCATGGATCAAAATAAATTCTGATGAAGGACACTTACAAATGTTCTGAGAAGTAGTATTAATCTGTGAGTGCATAACTTAGCACAATGAAAAACAAAATTAACTCTTACTGAAAAATGGAATTGGATGTAAGGATATAGTAATTGGTGCTTGAGCAGGTGTAAGGGATTCAGGAATAATTACTGCTGTGAGAAATGAAATGCTGACATATGTAAAAAAATAAATGTCAGAAATAATACTTGTATGTGGAAAGGGAATAGTTTAATCACCTTTATTTTAAAAAAATCCAGTCAATAAAACCAGGTAGAAACTCTGAGTGGAAAAGAATAAGATCTGTGATGGGAGTTAGTGAGGGAAAACAAGCTGAGACATATTTCTTGTCATAACCCAAATACATTGCTAAAATTAACAAAATATCACTCATAGCAGATTGTCATTTAATTGTGATTATTCCTTAAGCATTGATGATCACTATTTCATCAACACTGAAACAATTAAAACAATATTGATATGTGCATCCTGCTCAAAGGTCTTGAAAGTTTTGCCATTATTATAACTTGTCAACAAAGCAATTACACTTCAGACATAAATATTTAGGCTTTAGCAACAAGTGTGATGTGTGAGTAGTGAGAAAGGCAATAATTTCAAGTAGTCATCTCTTTATGACATCGTGATTAGCTCACAATAAATAGAAATCATATTATTGCCATTAATTGTCTACAGAAGTGAATGGACAATGTTGAAATTTTCATTGTGAAAATGGAGAAAGAATAGCAAGCAAAACTTTGATCCTTAGCATTACAAGGACTATTTCATGCACTTTCAGAGTCACAAACATAAGATATCAAACTGTAATAAGAGATCTAGTCATTCAATACAGAAGAAATTACTGAAGTCATGAAACACATGAAAAGCCTTCTCACACACTGGTTTTCTGTGATGGGCAAAAGAATTCTCCTTACCAACACCAAAATGGGGCTGCAATTCTAGTATGTGTCCTACCATGGGAAAAAGTCCCTATTAAAGGGCAGGTGTTTGTACTGTTAATATGAGTTATAGCTTTATAACTTTAGAAGGTACTTCTAAAAACGTCCTTCCTTGCCTTACAACCTTCAAAACTCAGTTCTTTTGGATTCATAATAGTGTAGCACTGCATAAATCTCAGTTGGCTCTTATTTTATGATTTCCTCTTTCCCATCTCCTAAGCACTTAAGTTAAAAATACGGATTTGTAGCCTAGCAGAGGAAACAAACCCTCTTCCATGCTCAAATTACTTAAATTGTCTTAATTGGAGCACCAATTAAATGATTAACTGATTTTTCCACAACACACTAAAATGACACTTCTCAGAAGTGATCTTTTGAGTCAGATTGTCTGCAGATTCAGGGAGTGCTGTATCTTTTGATGTTGAGCGCACACTTCAGAGGCTTTCTTTGTAACTGCAACGAATAGAAACTGTTGTTCTAAAGCAAAATGAGACATCAGCATACAAGGTAAGAAAGGGGGCAATAGTGAAGGGTTGCCTACTGTGTTGACTGTTGTGGGAATGCAAGAGATACAGCTAATTTTTCCTAAACTCCTTAATGTAGGAAAAATATATCTGCAGAATTAAAAAAAAAATCCTAGCGCTGTAACAGTAATGTTATACTACATGCTGATACTGCTGGAAAAGATGCACTCCTTGTTGCCAGACTCACATGTAATGTCACACACATGGAGGTCAATGGGTCTGCTGCCTTTAAGATGTTTGAAAATGTTTTCCAGGAGTATTTGTTTCATTACAAAGAAACCAACCAAGAATCAAAGTAAAGATGACCTGGAGGTCACCAGATCCTCCTTCTATCCCTCTTTGAAGGTAGGAGTAATATTTGCTTTCTTCCCATCCTCAGACTTTTGTTTTCCCATGGCTGTCTCTAAAAAATTCAGAGAGTGTCTCATATTCCTTCCCGGTCATCTGGCCCTGCTTCCACCTTTTCATATTTGAGTTTAGTCAAGGCCAACTTATTCATCTATACAGGCTTCCTTGGCTTCCTTGTTGCTTGCTGAGTTGGATTTTTCTTGAGGTTGGAGAAGAATATGTTTGAAAATCAACCAGATGATCTGGACCTCTTTTCTCTCCACAACCATCTATGAACAGACCCTTTCAAGCCTATCCCTCAGCTGCCTGGGGCTGTGAATGGAATTAGGGCCAGTCTGCTCTCTTGCAGTCCAGGGCTGATATCCAGTCTTTTGCCTTGTTCCCTTCTCTAAGGATCCTGAACACCACCATCTCATACTCACCTACAGCTTGCACATCAATATTGTGTGCATTCCTTTTGTAAGTATGAGCTGCAGCAGAGTGCCACCCCTTCTTGACTCCTCCATCACCTCTGCCAGGAAGTTGTCCTCAATGCATTTCAGAAGCCTCCTATATTTCCCTGGGTTTTTTCGACTCTTTTTGTTTGGTTTTTTTTAAATACTGTATCTTAGTGTGAGGTGTGAAGTTACTCTCACCATTGGTAAATGGCAGAGTTGCCAGATGGATCCAGTCTTTGATAGTCCCAGTACCACCTCATCACTGGCTCAATACTGGACACTTGTTCTAGTGTATTAATGCTGTCAGAATTCTTTTTTTTTAAATAGAAACACTGACTGTTGTACACAACCTGCAGTAAAAACAGCTGAATTCTACCTATAATGAAATTTGAAGCATGGTTGACTCTAAACTACCACCACTGTCATTTCTGAAAACACTAACCTGTTTAGTGTCAGGTGGCTGTGGTAGAAAGGAATAACAGAAAGGTGTTTTGAAGGAAAATGTGTTCCATCAGAAAGGTTTAAGAGCAATATGCCAAGCCACAACTTGAGGGCAATTTTTACTGTCAGTTCTTACTACTGCCAATATTAACACGTGATTGGGGGTGGGGGGGGAGGAGTGCAGCAGTTAAATGTGTTGCTCCACACAAAACAGTAATCTTCATAAAACTGTCATATTCTTTGTATTTGCCATTCATGTCCAGCATTAGCAAAAAGTGATGCTAATCTTTGGAAGATTCAAGAGATATTAAATTCCTTCCTCTTTAATAATTTACACCAGGCTCTCAAAAGATCTGCAAAGAACTTGAAAGCAGAGTTGCTTTTCAATATTTAAAATGTTATGAATATTCATCTTTCACTTTGACTCCCATCCACCAAATGCAACTATTCAAAATGTTTTCCATGCTGGATCTAGTTAAATGGTTCTCTTCTCCCGCATGATTTGTCAACTCTGCAAATATTACTCAGGCCCCTGTTTGTTTCATATCCATACATAAAGCATCCTGCTGAAACTAAATCCTATTCATTACAGTCTGATTTTTGGATTAAGAGTTTCCTGAAAAAAATATGCTACATTTTAGACCATTTTCTGCATTGCTGTTAATCCCTCAGTGCTCCATAAATTGCCATAGGCAAGGACACCTTCCACTAGACCAGGTTACTCAAAGTCGCACCCACCCTGGCACTGAACACTTCCAGAGATGGGGCATCCACAACTTCTTTGGACAACTTGTACCAGTTCCTCACCACCCTCAGAGCAAAAAATTTCTTCCTAACATCTAATTTAAATCTCTTGTCTTTTAGTTTAAAACCATTGCCCCTTTTCCTATCACTATCTGCCCATGTAAAAAGTCCCTCTCCCTCTTTTTAATAAGCCCCTTTCAGTACTGAAGATCACAATGAGATCTCCCCATAGTCTTCTCTTCTCCAGGCTGAGCAGCCCGTTTTCTCAGCCTGTCTTCACAGGATGTGTCCCAGACCTCTGAGCATCTTCACGGCCTCCTCTGGACCTGTTCTAATATATCTGTGTCTTTCCTGTGCTGAGGACCCCAGACCCGGACACAGTACTTCAGGTGGGGTCTCACCAGGGCAGAGTAGAGGTGGAGAATCACCTCCCTCAAGCTGCGTTTTGATGCCATTGGCCTTCTGGACTGTGAGTGCACACTTATGGGTCATGGCCACGTTTTCATCCACGAGAACCCCCAAGTCCGTCTCATAAGGGCTGCTCTCAATGACATCTCTCAGTCTGGGCTCATGTCTGGGACTGCCCCCACGCAGGTGTAGAACCTTGCGCCTGGCCTTGCTGAACCTCATGAGGTTCCCGTGGGTCCACTTCTCAAGTCTGTCCAGGTCCTCCTGAATGGCATCCCTTACTTCTGTTGTGTCACCTGCACCACTCAGCTTTGTGTCATCTGTAAACTTGCTGAAGGTGCACTGGATCTCATTGTCTGTGTCATTGATAAAGATGCTGAAGAGCATCAATCCCAAAACAAAACCCCGAGGGACACCTCTTGTCACCGGCCTCCACCTGGACACTGAGCCATAGACCACAGCTCTCTGTCTGTGTTCATCCAGCCAATTCCTTACCCATCATATAGTCCACGTCTCAAATCCATGTCCCTACAATTTGGACAGAATGATGTCATGTTCTTCATCATCCATCAGGAACATTTACATGTTTCTTGTGAGAAGATGTGACTTTACAGGAAAAGAAAGGGCCATCCCAGAGAAATTTATAGCTTTTCCACTGAAAGACTTGGAATCAGAATGCTCATTTTAAAACAAAAAAACAAACCCAAACCCACGCCTCACTAACAGTATAGTCATTTGTTTGTTTCTAAATAAGCTTTGTTACCCCATATACTCCCACTGATGAATTAAGCTGTCTGGTAGGAGGTTTCTTATGCTCCACATCATCTGGTGGGTAGTGTATACCCAGCAGCAATATGTTTTATAACCTTCAGAAAACATGAAACTGCCATTTTTAATATGAATGCATGAGGGTATTCTCATTATATAAATAGGAAACCTGTTAAACTCTCACCAAGCCGAAGAATATTTTCTTTCCAATATATTGTTTGTTTCCTTTGGGAAATACTGTCTTTAATAAAAAAGCACCTTCATAGAGGCTGTAATGGGTTGTTTAAAAACAAGAAAATGAAAAACCCACACACAAGTCGTAAGAGAAAAGACATGAAGGGAATTAAATATTTGTGCTGTCAAAGCATTAAAAACAAAAATACAAAATGTGCTATATTTAAATTAACTTTAATAAGAAGTACAAAAAGATAATGTTAAGCAATATTTTGCATGTGGTTAATAAATATTCTTCAACAGCAAGCAGTGACACATTCAAACATAAATCCAGTTATTTCTTTTACATTTTAGAAAAGTAACAATTTTCCCAGTTAAAACAAGGTCACAAATTACAGAATATTATCATCCTCTTTAATTATTTATAACTATGAAACCTACTAAATAAGTAAACTGTCACCCAGAAGATTTTATGACATTGATGTTCAAGGTTAAGTATACTTACATTTATCATGCAGTTTCTTACTGTGCATATTTGATTGGTGTTTAATTTTAAAATTATTGGTTTAATTCTTCCCATTCCCTTATTTCTTTTTAATATACTGGGAGTGCCTATTTTCCAAGTCCTATACATTTTCACACCTAAGTGACTCACTAAAGTAGATTTGTCATACAATGCATAAATGTTTTCTGACTCCAGCCCAGCTGAGAAATTGCAAACCATATATGAATCAGAGCCCACTTTATTTTTACTATCTTTTTTAATCAAGTATAACATCATTTAGTGTAATCACTTCCATTAAAATTAAAATGCCTTCAAGTGTTTCCTAATAAAGTGAATATTTGGAGGGGAGAGGGTGAAGGGGTGCAGCTTAGGAACTGATTTTTTAACAGTTTATAGATACGGTGCATATGTATTCTAATAGATGTAAAATACTACATTGCATTCCGTGCTATTGCTAAGCTACAGTAGCCTATAAACTGATAAATTCAGCCAAAATGAACATCTAATAAAGAATATCAAAAGCAGCTGATCAAAGTAATATCTTGTTCCATTCACTATTTCCATCCATCCTCAATGGCATAGTTTGATGGATAAAGTATTGGAAAAAAAATATAACACTTCAACCTGTTGAAGCTCACCTCTTTTAATATCAGATGAATGAAAGCACTCATTGCAATCATTAAAAACCTTGAATGCATAAGGACACACTCCAGAACACCTTATCGAGTGAAGTATTCACAACATTATGTAAAGAATTAAAATTTGAAAGCAAAATAGAACTTCTAAATTATCCAACAATAAAAATATAATCATATATATTTATGTAGACTCCAACTCCAACTAGAGGAAGAGTATACATCATCTTGCATATTTTAAAATATCCTTCAAATTCCTTTTTGTTAGTGTTATCACCTCATCCTAACTTACAGCACTTTCACAATATTCTTAAAGGGCATTAATAAATACCAAGAATAAAGTCCTGTATTTCAGTATGGTTGACACTTCTTTTAAGGGCTTATTTTCATGGATTAAAGAACTGACAACCCATATCCAAAGGAGAGCCCAGGTGTATTGTTAGGTGTACTCCTCTTCTGTAAAAGTCCTTACTGACTTCATTGAAAGAGATGAATATGATGAGGATGTGGATCCATTTTATTTTAAATTCAGTGCAAATTTTGCCCTGATCTCCATCAGAGATGTCAAGCCCTCAAAGTTTATCCTCTTCCAGTAAGACATAATCACAGACTCCAAAAACAGGAGTTAAAAGATTCACCTAGAAAGATCTGAATCTAGAAAATTAAGTGGTTTAAAGTAGAGGGGAAAAAAACATTGTATGTGATTAACATATGCCATACACTGAAACAAAGTTTTGAGCCTTTAACTTCTACTACTAAAGACCTAAAGTCCCTCACTGATTCTCAGATGGCTGTAACTAATAACTGGATTTAGAAAATAATTAAAAGTTTTATTTGTTAGGGAGTTTGGGTCATCTAGAGAAACGAGGTTTCCTCCATCTAGAGGAGGTTTCCTTGACTAAAAAGAAAAAAAAATTTGAGATATTAAAGGGATGTAAGTTGAAGTTACACTGCACACTAAGAGCATTCTAGCAGAAGGTTCACTGTTGCTGGGATGAGATGGAAGGAATCCTAGCACTGCTTTATAAAGGACAATTCCCTTTACTCAAGGCTGAAGTGTGAGCTGACTTTCACATAAATTCACATAATTATTTTAGCATTTCAATGTGTGTAAGACAAAAAACTTTATATGTGACATGAAATTAAACCACAGTCTATTTAGATATGTTTAGACATTTGTACAATTATCATATTCTGAGTTTTTTAAATGAAGCTATTTAACTTACTGGGTTTATTTTAAACTGTTTTCCCCCTCTACTTTAAAACTCTACTTTAAAATTGCATGGCTTTATAAATTTTAGCATTATGTGCCTACACATAATCGGGCATAGATGATGATAGCTTCATATCCACACTGAAATAATCTTTCATGCAAATTTGTTAGGAATGGAAACGTCAGCAGCATAGACTTCATCTATTTTGTGAAGGCCAAGGCAAAACTTGTGCACTACTAAGCTTCCAGAATAGGAATGAGAGGTATGGAGGACGAATGCTGACTCTCTGTGCTTAAGTGAAAGCCACGCTTCTTAAGAAAACAAAGTGTAGAATTAACAAAATTCTACTTAATTTCTGAAGCTTCTTTTCTCCCTCCGCCCAAGATGTCCCAAACAGCAGGAGACACACAGCATTGCATGGTCTGTTTTCACAAAGCAGTCAGTAGAGGCCTCTCACTTTGAAAGGCACAACTCAGGTCCCTCAAGTTCAGCAGAATTATACAAGTATTGCCAGTTTGTGTGCTCTAGAAGTTACTATCCCACAACTCACATGTGGCAATGAAGGCTCAGAACTGAAGCTGAAACAAAAATACACATTACCTCCCTCAGTGACTTCTTCCTCAGTTATCTCACATTCCACTGCCATGGTAACAAAGCCATTTGTGTGTTCTCTTTTCTCCTTTCCTCCCCCATACACCCCTACCTCCTCCCTGCTGCTTCTGGTTGATTTCATGCAGGCAGTTTTTGGTCACTTTTGAAAACTCTCACCACCCTGTATGTTATCTGTAATCACTGGGAAGGGAAGGTGATTCAGTAAGGCTCCTGTTCGGTGTCTAGATGCTCTTTCCTGTGACTACATAGGCAAATTGGCTCCTTAATTTAGAATAATGTTCAGTGGTATGAGTAGTCTCCCAAACTAAAGTTCGTATCTCAGAACACCTACCATAATATTTTTTTAAAAGGTGCTCAACAATGCAGCATTTACAAGCTGAATTAGCCCAGATATTGTAGGTGAAGGTAATTTAACTGGCCACAGCATAATTGAGAAGTTTCAAAGCCAGTCTTCTGTCACAATGTGTCCAGCAGACAACTCTGGCTGATAAACTGTGCTGATCTCTAGTTTTCATGCTGATTTATAAATTACTGTTAAACTGACACATGTATCCAGAAGTATGTGCCCTAGTACTACACTGGAAGCCTATTTCATAAACCTCATTTAGAATTACTGTAATTCCAATCTAACTTTGCCAGTGTTTTATCTTTGTATTTATTTTATTAATTTCTTAAGTCATGAAATATGACATGCTGACCCAAGAATAATGGGAGAAGTAAATTAGATTAATAAGTCAACCAAAAAATCCACTGGCAGATTCCATGTGCAAGTCTTTGATAGAGAAGTGACTTGCATTTTCTCACTCATTCTCCCCACTTTAAATATTTAAGACCTGCAAGTTTTACTCTAATTATATGAAACCTCTAGATATTTGGCATGTAAATTTGTGACATGAACTTTAAAATACCAGACACAGATTCATTCTAAATGAAAATAAGCTCTAACTCTTTTATTCTGGTTTTCCTTGCACGATGCTCCCATTCACTTAAATCTTTACATTTATATTCACTTATCCAGTTGGTAGTCCTACAAATTTGGAACTTATGTGTACTCAGTTGGGCCACTGTAAATGTTTCAGCAGTGAAACAGTAAAGCATACTCCTTCTTCCCATAGAAAGAGTTTGCTTTAATGTAGACCAACTAACTAAATTTTATGGTGCATGCCCATTTAAAAGCCTTGCTGATGCTCACAATAACTGCATGTAAATATTTTAAATGTTTTTTTCACTGAGTTTATATAGTATGCCTACTTTTCTATATAAGTGGGCGATAAATGTAACTTTAGCATGTGATAAACACTTGTTTTTTTCTCCCAACTCAAGCAAGTGTAGAGAAAAGGGTCAGTGAGTGAAAAAATAGTTGTACCCAATAAAAGCGGTAGCAGCAGGGCTGACTAACATGAGACAGCATCGGGCTTCTTGTGCAAACTGAAGATATGCTTTTTGCATGCAGCTCTGAGTTACCCAGATGTTATTTTCCAGAGAAGTCTTGTTGGAGAAGACTTTACTGTTTAAAAACCTTTGAGGAGGTCCCATTCTTGGATAAGGATGCAAAATCCTTCCTTATCAGGTAATTTGACATGACTGAGCACGCTCATATTTGGCATGGGGAGAGTTCTGACTATACAGTGTTGTGCATGGAGAAATACACAACAGTTTCAGCATTGTGAAGGGTTTGAGTACCTGGGATGTAGCCAAGGGTGAAACACAAGCCTCTGTTTCTCATACCCCAGTCCAGTGAGGTTTGGAGAGTCCCTAGATCTTGCTGATGTGAACATAAGGTAAGAACTCTCACTAGGTCACAGGAAGGAGACCTCAGCCACAGAAAACATAATCGAGCTATTCAAGTTCAAGAGCATTTTGCAGGGGCCTCCATTAAACTATACAGTCAGAGCCCTTTTCCAAAAACAGAGTTAAAAGTGAAGGGATTTTTCTACAGTCCTAATATTTACAATTATTTGTACATATGTACATATTTATATATTTATTCATACCTGGACAATGTGATGTTGAAGGGAAAATTTATAATTTACAAATGAAACATTTTAAAAATGTATGCTTATACCATGAAAAAACCCTTTTTTTTATTGCTTGCCTTCTAGCCTTTTGTTCATAATCACACTATTGCACACATCTCCATGTTACATGGAAGATCTACATTTACATATAAATATATATGAAAATAAGGATATTTTTATTTTAATGTTCTGAGTAAAGTGCTCATTTTTAAGCTACTGTTGATGAGAAAGGTTTAGTCTGACAGTTTAATTAGAGGAAATTCAAGGGATACACACCTTGTCCATGCTTCTCCCTTTCTTTTATAGCCTACTAAATGTCTTTATTTTACTGATGTCAACTGTCTTAACTATTAATTCTATTTATAATATGCATTTGTGACCTTGGCATCTATACTGTCACACAAAGTACAAAACAGAATCACATCAAAAGCAAAGAAAAAGCAAGAAAATAAAACAGCAAAAGAAAGCGGTGTTTCTCTTTGTTGTTTTTAGCACATTTCCATGTCTTAAGATACTCTTTTATTTGATTTTAGAAATATTTGTACAACTTTTTTTAAACTTTGAACATATCTATTTTATGCACTATACTCAAGTTACTGTACAAAACTGCAATAAATGACACTATACGACTACATATGTCTCTACTAGAAGACATCATCATAAAGGTGTATCTTTTTTAAAGGTCAACTAATAACTGCTAATGTATGTGTGAATCAAAATATTTTTGATTGGCCAAGTATACTAAAATCTAAATACAGTACACCATTATTATTTATGTTATGATTTACCAGGCCTTTAGGGGCATAAGGAATCTTTGCAAAGGCTCAGATGAAAAACAGTTTCACTGATAGTATTAAATATTCTTATAAAATTGCCAATGGCAGGTCCAATTTTGTTATATTTGTGTATATGAAATACAGTTGATGGCTACTGATGATGCATGACCTTTTATTAAAAAAATAACATTCAAATCTTAGCAAAATCATTTCTAGTATACAAAGTTGTTGTAAAGTTATGTCAGCGAAATGTAAAGTTGCAATTTACAAAAGCAGCAGTAAATTTTATTGTATGGACAATTTCCTGAACTTAAATCATGGTTCTTGTTTCCCTTGAAAACAGTGCTTCCTGGGACAAATACAGGTAAATATTTTAATGGCAGGCTTCAGGAAAACATTAAGCAGACTAAAAAAATATATATTATATTACTGATAAACTTAACCTGGAAAATTTCTGAGTGTGTTTATAAACCTGAAAATAATCCAATTAAGAACAAAATTTAAAAAAAAAAAAAAATCCAGCTCTGCTGAACCAGACAACCCAGCTTAGTAATATCAAATAAATAAAACAGTGAAAAGAACAAGTATCTTACTAGCAGAAGTTGGTTGATATTGAATTTGATTAACCCTTTTCCCTGAAATCAATTAGATGAATTTATTAAAAACTTCAAAGAGGACAGAAGTAAGAAACTTGTGGCTTTTGCCATATAGGAGTGTTTACTACCTCTTCAATCTAACTAGTATCCAGAATGTTTGTGAAGAGCAGAACTGTACGACCTCCGTACTCTGTTATGTACATGGGTACTGCTATTGTATGAAACAATTACACCTTTTTAAAAAAATCACTTCTTTAAATGACAGTTTCTTTCACTAAAGTAGAATTAGTTACTTTATAGAAAAATATTTTAACTTTAAATTAAAAAAATACTGTTCCTAAATAATTATGTAGGATCACATCTTCATTTCATTGTACGGAGAGAATATAATTCTGTATATTTGAATCCTAGGTTAACAGAAGTCCCCTGGGTTTAACTTTTAAAGAGCTGGCTGTATTTGCCATGGGTGCTATCTGTTTACAGACCCATGAATTAACCCTGTGTCCCTCCTTTGGAGACACACAGACAAGACATTTATATACACACTGTACATAATGGTTCACAGATTAGCAGTTATTAGTCGGACTGTACATAGCGAACAACCTATCTGATTAGAATGATGCTTGAAGTCCTCAGTGCAAGTCAGCTTTTAGGTTGATGGTGCAAAGCCAAGTAAGACAGGCTCCCTGTTTAAATATGTAGCCCAGTACACTAAATTAAAAGTACCAAATAAGACTGGAAACACTATTCTAGACATTCTGTCAATTTTGCTAACACTGTTGAATGTCTTCTTTGCTTCTTGTGGCTTTGCTTCTGGTTTTGCCTTGTTGGGTTCTGCAGTTGTAGCACTCTTGGAGATGGTTGGTAGCACTGAGTCCTTGGTAATATTTGGAGCATAGTTGGCAACAGCCACTGCATAGGCATTGTTTTTCTTAATGACAGATGCTTTTTCTTTTTTCTATTGGAAGACAGCAGGAAGTTAAATATTTCATGTGCCAGAATAGACTTAATAAAACATAATTTCAAAAGTAAAAGAAACAAGTGAGCATATTAAAATAAATACCATACTGAAAAAATCAGATATAAAGAAAGACATTTCCAGTCTATCCAAAAAGAAGGTTGAGGTGACATAAGATTGCTCTTGCACCATCAAATGCCCTACTGAAGTTACGTGAAGAAGTCTCTGTTACTGTGATTGTAAGCATAACTGGAAAAGAGTTGGTGTTTCTGTAGTGGCTTAGCATCTGTCTCCTTACAACAGAATTGAAAGGTCTTTACAAAGTTTTTTGTGAAGATTACCCGTCACTGTAGTAAAATTAAAATTAGGCCAACTTTCTCACATAAAACTAGCATCACTATTTTTTGGACATGTCATAACATACCACTAATAAATAAATGAATTTCAGTTAAGAGTATACATTTTTTGAAGACTCTGGAGAAATATGTTTTCACGTATATATACATAGACACACATACAGAGAGGTCAGGAAGAGATTGCAATTAAGTGAAAGAAGGACTCTAGACTGATAGCTGTAGAACTGAGCTGAGATTTATCTCTAGAACTACTTCTGTTTTTCATAAATTATTGTTTAAAAAAATGCGTAACAATGATGAAAACAGGAATAAGAACCTAAAAACCGCAGAAGAAGAGTAGGATGGAATTAAAATAATTTAATGATGCTCATAAAAAGGCAATTTAAGTCCTGCACCTGGGGAGGAATAAGCTATGCACCAGTGCAGGTTGATGCTAATGGACTGGAAAACAGCTTTGTAGAAAAAGCCCGGGGGTCCAGGTGGCCACCAAGTTGAACACAAGCCAGCAATGAGCCACCGCAGAAACAAAGGCCAACAGCCTCCTGGGCTGCATTACAGAGTGTTCCCAGCCAACCAAGGGAAGTGATCATTCTCCTTGACTCAGCTCTGCTGAGGCACGTCTGGAGTGCTGGATCCAGCTCTGTGCTTCCCAGTTCAAGAGAGGCATGGACATAATGAAACTAGTCTAGTGAAGGACCACAGAGATGATTTAAAGCCTGAAGCATCTGAAATATAAAAGGTCAAGAAGAGCTGGGGCTGTTCAGCCTGGAAAAGAGAAGGCTCAGGGGGAATCTTATCAATGCATATAAATATCTAATGGGAGAGAATAAGGAAGATTAGCCTTTTCCCAGTGAAATCCAGGGGAAGGACAAGAGGCAATGAGCACAAAATGAAATGCAGAATATTCCACTTAAATATATAAAACCTTCCAACTTTTACTGTGAGCATGACCTAGCACTGGCACAGGTTACGTAGAGAGGTTGTGGAATCTTCATCTTCAAAAATATTAAAAAAATATCTCAACAATGACCCTGAGCACCCATCCCTAGCTGACCCTGCTTGCACTAGGGGAGATAAATTTGATGATCTCCAGAGATCAGTTCCAACTTCACCAATTCTGTGTTGTTATGGGATTGTGTATGCTTTCAAAGGGCTAAAGTTCAACCAGGGGCAATTCAGTGGAGAGTCCATGTGTACACATAGACACAGGGATGCTAGGGAATGAATACAGGCTTGGAGTTTTAGACCTCTACATAGGTTCAGAGACTAGCTCTGCAATAAGACTATAATGCTATAAATTGATCCAGTGCTTTGCAACAATCTCAAACTAAGGAATTTCTAATAACCTACAGGAAAGAATGGAAGGCAGTTTCTCAGGAAGCAATATATATTATTTAAATATATATAAATATAACATATATCACTTATATATAAAATATAATACAATAATATAATTTAATTTAAAACATATGTACATAATTTAGAGACAAGCAAGTAGATATTAGATTTAGTCAGTCTCTTCCACAAAATACAGAATGAAGCAGATGAAGAAATAGTTAACTTCTGGATCATATAAGAAATCACCAGCTGTTGTATTGGTTTGTTTTGATTTTTAATCTAATGGAAGTGACACAAGTAAGAGAATTCTTGTGACATTTCTCATACAGGTGCGTTTCAATTTTTTACTTCCACTGGGAGGCATCTACTCCATTTGCAATTTTGGTTTTAAATTACATCCAATTTGATATTTATCTGGGTCAGCTAAATATTTTGATAAGATCCTCATGGTTAGACATTGTGCCCAAAATACCTTGTCTTAGGAGATGGTGTCACATAAAAAAGAGAATCTGGGAATCAGCTGGGAATTCAGCATTGTTCCTTATTGACTGGAGTGTGAAAAATAGTTGATCAAATATGTAGCTTGTTCCTGCACCTGCTTTCCTGTGAGACAAATTCCATGTCAACAGCATTTAGACAAGAATTTGTATATAATGTGAATACAGATGACTGTCACTGAGGAAACATTTCATTTTAACTGGTGAAGAGTAAGCCTGGCTTTAGGTGTACAGATGCATTCAGCAAAAAAAAGAGCAAATTACCAAATCAAATTATGAGAGGAACACTTTAATTCATCCATAAGTCCTTCCTTTCAAACACAATTAGTGTTTTTTAAAGGTATCTGTAATACCATTAATGAGACCTGCATAATAAAGCTGAACCATATTTTTGTATGAGAAACTATGACTATGTTAAAAGCCTAGCTTTTTGTCAAGCCAGTTTGAAGAAAGTAGAGAACTGGACACGTGAATGGTATGTAAATCTTAGAATGAAATGGATAATATTGTCACTCCTAGGGAAGGAATACTGCCTAGCTGTTAAACAGTTGCCACTCTGAGATCATGAGACAACACTGTTGTACAACTAAAGGAATAACCAAAGGATGATCAGAGAGTTTATAAGGGCTCCCTAAATTATTACAATGCCAGGGCAAATGTGCCAGTCTGAAAAGCTTCACTCAAGACATCATGATAAACTTGAAGTGATTTGGTATCTATTTAGCAGGAAGTAACAGATCCTGAAGTTATGGATAGTTCATGCCCTTCCAGAAGTCACAGGAATTATGAAGAATGTACATTTCCTCTAATTCTCCTTTACTATTAACTGAACATTTTGCTTCTTTATGCATTCAAAATGATGAGAAATCAGTTAATGAAACCTGCTTCACATTTACTATAATAATTTAGGAAGCAAATAAAATTCTATCCTATTTTAAGAAGAATCACAGAAATCTATGTATTTTTCAGAAGAAACCTGTTTTCATTGGTAAAATCAAGGACTGGGATAGGACAAAATTATATCATATATTAAGCCAGTCAAAACGAGTGAGCTTTAATATTTTTTCTGTGTTATTCCAATTCTAAACTGCAAATACACAAATTTAGGTGTATCACCAGGTCATTCTGTTCATGAAATGAGAAATCCTATCAGGTTAAAACTTCTTCATGCTATCATGGCTACACCACTATAAAGACCAGAAAATTAAGGCATGACTGTGTTTCTGTGTACACAAGGCATCAATACATCATTGGTGAAGAATTTTGTATATTTGCTATCTAAAGTAGTTTTAAAATTAATGTTTAGCTATCATTAGGGATAGGTTTCAAAACACTGAAAATGTTCAGAAGCTCTAGATTTTGTTATTCATAGTCCTTACATATATGGACATTAATTTGTTTTCCTAAACCTTGCATACCATGAAAATTAATATACATTATATATTTCTGTATTTTTTTTCTAATTTCCAACTCAGTTGAATTAAAAAAAATTTAAAAAGTGGTCAACCGATATAATCTGGATTAAATTTTATGAATAACCAGATAAACAGTTGTATCTGAAGAGTCAAAAAACAAGACAGTTCCCAGGGAAAAAAAAATAAGTTCTTAATAACTAAATCTGGATTAGTGAGACCAAATGAGATTAGCTACATAAGGGCAGATATATTTCTGTTCAGGACAGAAAATACATCTACATTCTGTTGATTTAAAGCATCATTTTTATTTTTTTTTTATATAGCAGAATATTAAAACAAGATATTAGAGCTGGTTTAGGTAACTGACTAGAAATAGGACTATTTCCTTAGGACTTACCTTATCATTCACTACACTTTTTCCATCCCAGGCCCATCCTCGTTTTGTGAAATAATTTACAGTTGCAAATTCAATTAATGCAGAGAATACAAATGCATAACAAACAGCAATAAACCAATCCATAGCTGTTGCATATGCTACTTTGGGGAGTGAATTTCGAGCACTGATGCTTAGTGTTGTCATTGTCAACACAGTTGTTACTCCTGCAAGGGGACACAAAAACAGAACATCAACAATTTCACTTGGATTTTGCATGTTAGCAAAAATAAACAAAAATATATAATGGTATGTTTTTGAAACACAATTCAATTTTTTTTTATCTAAGTTGGTGACAAACATTGCTACAATTATATTAAAGGTTGTATCTGGATTTTCCTTTGAAGTAATTTCAGTTCAATTTCTTGTCTAAACGTCCCTTTTTTAATGAGCTGATGATCATACTTACAGAAAACAGTTTTTCTTTTAACCTATCAAGGCAGGTAAGGAACAAAATTAACAATTCTTAATGGATTCATGATATTTAGCAACATTACAGTAATAATGATTAATATGTTAATGTTTGGTAGCTGGCTTCTCTGCAATGGCTGCAGGTGCAACACCCATATTTACTGAAATTACCACACAAATACACTTTTGTTATGAGAATTTTTTTTTTTTTTACAGTAGCTGTCTTACTAACCATTCAGTGACATAGCTGAAGACATAAACAGGGTAAGTTTTCATTCAGGTAACATGGATTGTTTTCTAGAACAGCATTGATTTGAAATGACAGATTATTGTAACTGTATTATGTGTCACAAAACAAGAGTTGGTGATCCAGGAAGACTGTTAATTCACTGTGGCAGCTACTAGAAGAATTTTCCAGTACTTTTTACATAATGAGGACCCAGCAAAAAAAAAAATAATCCCTCCCAAAAGAATCAGAAAAGAAGATACATGGGAGGAAAGGAAGAGAAGAACATTTTCCTGTATCAGATTTAGCAAGCAGAAACCCACAGCCATAAACACAGTCTCCATTCCTTAAGTAAATCAGTTCTCCCACCTCAGGCTGAATCACACTTAGACAAACTAAACTATTCCCTTTGTGGCACACCATTAAGTACATCTCCAGAATTAAAAGTGACACAAAGTGATATACTTAGCACAGATCAGCAAACCTACACTTCACTATGACAGGCAAAGGAGATGCCATGGCAGAAATATTAGTAACAGCACATCACAGCTTCAACAAATACACACTCATAAAATTGTTGTAGGAGGCTTCCCAAGAGAAAGTAAAGTCACTTTCCCTAAGCCAGATCTTCTGCTGTCAGAAATCTGTCACCTGGGTTCTGGAGGATCGACATAGCTCTGATTTTCCTTCTGCTACAAGAGAAGAAGCAATTTTAACCACCGTGTGAAAGGGAAGAGAGGCAGCAATTACATCTACAGAGACCTCCTCAGGCTTCAAAAATTTTCATCCCTCCAGTAAAGAATCTCCATCTCTGAAGGTGCCACAAAGGGAGACAAAGCAAAGCTAAGTGGACTCAGCCTCAGTGCTTTCAAAGGTCTGTGCAGCAAGGAAAACAAGGCATGGAAGCATCCTGCTGAGTCACACAGTATCGAGACTTCTTAGCCAACATAAATCTTTAATTGCTGTTTTTCAGCCTCCATAAATTAAAGAAGTGGATTTGGCCTGGAATCAGCCATGACACTGTTGGAATCTACTAGCCTATACAATGAAAAGGAAGCAGCTAAAGGAACTGTACCGGATGAACATGTGTAGACAAAATATATTTTGTAAAGCGCTTAGTCTCTCCTAACACTTACACAACATATGGCTTAATTATTTTCACCACCTCAGGGAAAAGACAGCCTACCTTACATTTAAAATTATCACATGTAAATTTTAACACTTGTCCTGAGCTACAGATAAATCATTATAGTTATACAGAAGTATCAGTAAAGTGAATGTTTCTCAGATATAAGGTGACCTTATCCACATGTAAATATATACAGTTGCTAAGGTACTGCTCTGTTTAAGTCCCACTTTATAAAATTAATTAATCTTCTGGAAACCCCATTGACTTCTTCAGAAATCTGACTTAAGATTTACTGCTGACCTTTCCTAGTATCAGTTAAAACATGGTGAATTTATATCTTGCATCTTGCTACCACTTGACAATTTCTCTAAAAAGTTCAGCAAGTTACACCACTTTGTGATCCAAATGCTAATCAAGCAGCATGCTGTCAGACCATTGCCAATAAGCTTTTATTTATTCCTTCACTCTCTAAATTCAGTGATGTTCACGCTACCACAGTCATTTAACCTGAACTGAATGGGAAAAAGTTGGACAGAAAATTTAATCTGTAATACCTGTCAGTTTATTATTCTCTAGTCCTTTTATATTGCTATTATTCTTCAGAGAAAGGACAGATGATTTTGCACATTATAGTTAATTTGAAAAATCTGTATTTTCAAGTCTTCTTTATGAAAAAGGACTGAATGGAAATAACCTGCCTCCTTGCCACTGCTAAACCTGAGAGGACTGAAAAGTTATTAATGTGGAAGAACATGGTCAACTTGTAAAACAAAACTCCTTTATTTCACAAAGATTTAACTTAATACCCCACAAAACCCCTACACTGACCAGATCAAAACCATTCCTCATTGCTTATCTTATTCATAACCCTAGTGAACTAAAATTGGTATAAAAAACAGTGAGTAGATTGTAACCCCTATAATGAAGTAGTCAAAAAAAAAATATTTGAAAGGCTATGTAAAGACTGTATGATATCTCACTATGATGTAGAAAAAAACACAGTTTACATACAGGTCAAGAACTATCTTCTGTAGCCCAGCACTCAGCAGATGTGGTAACTGAATTGATGCCAGAAGAAGCGGTCAGGTATTATTTTCTAAGGGACCATGAGCAGTCATCAGTTTGTCTTTGAAAAAGATCCAAAAAATAAACCATTGACATTTCCTTTCTCCAAAGAAGACCAAGCATGACATGTTTACTTGACAGTAAACATCCTTACAAGCTTTGTTCTCAGCAGTGCATGGCTATAGAGCTAAATATCTTCTATCACTATAAGTTTATCCATTCAAGCCAAGACTGGAGCTATTTGATTGCCTGGGATTTTTTTTTTTTTTATGGTGCTGCTTTTGAAATGGCATTTGCTTACTGGAGAGAGAAAATCCATCTCCAGAGCTGCAAATTCAACACTTTTCACTGGCACTAAACTTACATGTCTGGAAAACACCAGCTCTGATATGCTTATAACAGTGGAAGAGGTAACCTGAAAAACTAGAACTGTCTAACTACAAGCATAGGGCGGAAATTGGAGGAGCTAGCACATATATATTAAAGTTAAAATCTGTCACGATGACTAGTTTATGCCCACATTTGTACGCAAAAGTCAGGCTACTCCTTGACAGGGACAAATTTTTGGACCCTAGTTTCACCTCTTGTGTATTGGCTGATTTTTCTAATTTGAAGAGACTTTAGTCAACTAAACATATCCTAGCCTTTTTTGTGCTAGAATGTGAACACCTTCTTTGAAAGTGAAAGGCCTAATTTATGAGTTACCAAAGGACACTTCTGTAATAAAGAGGCACTGCAGCTTTGCAAATAATTTGTACAAAATGTTTAAAATGTGCTCTATTTCTTATAATTTCAGGCTACTCCTCACACTATTCTATCCTTTTATCACAGAAGTTTGCAAAGTTACACATAATGATTGAAGAATATATCACAAAAGGATTGATAAATTACTTTTTTTTTTTCATTTAGGAACTTAATTTCATTGTTCTATTTTTTTTAACAGCATGTGAAAATGTGTTTTGGTAATTAGATATCCCAACCTGGTCCAAAACCCAAATATATTCATAAATACAAATAACAGCAGAAAGAAAAGATTGTTGACCATTTCAGAGATACAGATTACTACTTCATTTTATCACTCCAAGAGCAAACGATTAGAGCCATAAATAAAAGCTTAAAAATTCTGGGTGCAGCACGATATTAAAGTATTGCACCATAACGTTTGGCTACACACTATGTTGTTTGATTTTATTTACTCAATGTGTATGTGTTACTAGAAAATGCAATACAAAAGGAGTGTACCATGATTTTGCTTGAACACCAGGAGGTAAGTCTGAACAACCATTGAGAGAAAGATTACAGAAAATAGCTCAAGCGCTCTGTCTACCCTTTTTACTAAAAGAACAACAAGCCATCCTTTTTAAATAGCTTGGGAGGCAAGAATCATAACATAATCTATTTCTAGAAAAGTTGAATTCAATCAGTCAGGTAAGCTACTTATCCATATGGTGAAGTTGGTACCATGCTGCTTCACTGTATCAATACTGAGCAATGGAGCACAATTTCCCATTGAGCAACAGACAAGCTTATTCCCAAAGCCAAATGGCAAGTGCTATTTACCCCAATCCCAGTAAAAGTGGCATGCAATTATGCCACCACTGCAGTATGAGGTAGTGTCTTCACACATCACTGAGCTGAGGAGACATACTTGTTTGCAGCCAGCTCAGTCTCTTACTCAGGGCTAGTTTTCCACTGCCCACTGCCCACCACTATACTATTATATCTACATTTAGCAGAAATTCCCAATTAAGAAATTATAAACAGAAATGTGTGAGTGGTAGGATATCTCTAAAGGCACAAAAGATAACCTGCAGCATGTGAAAGGAGAGAAGAATAAAGACAGTTGAGATTTTTTTCAATGAAATGGAAAGAGGTACTTTGTATATATAGAATTGTTCAAAAGGACGGGTCTCTATTATTCAATTCCCTTGTAAAAATAACCAGAAAACAAATCTGAACTTTTCTTGGGTTCCTCTTTCTGTAGCGTCACAATTATAAAGTTGCTTTGGGTATGCATGGCAAGGTTTTGGTAGTGGGGGGCTACAGCAGTGGCTTCTGTGAGAAGCTGCCAGGAGTTTCCCCCATGTCTGAGAGATCCAACGCCAGACAGCTCCAAGAGGAACTGCTGCCAAGGCCAACAGCAACACTGGCAGCGCCTCTGGGATGACATACTTAAGATGGAGAAAAAAACAATATTGAGCAGAAGCAACTGCAGCCAGAGAAGACAAGTGAGAATATGTGACAGAAACAGCTCTGCAGACACCCAGGTCAGTGGAAAAGGAGATGGAGGAGGTGTTCCAGGCACCAGAGGAGAGATCCCCCTGCAGCCCATGGTAAAAACCATGGTGAAGCAGCTGTGCCCCCTGCAGCCCACAGAGAGGTCCATGGTGGAGCAGAGATGACCTCTAGCCCGCAGAGGACCCCATGAAAGAACAGGTGAATGCCTGAAGGAGGCTTCGACACTACGGAAAACTTGTGCTGGAGCAGGCTTCCGGCAGGGGACTGCGGCTCCACAGGGGACCATGCTGGAGCAGTCTGTTCCTGAAGCACTGCACCCCATGGAAAGGACCCACATCAAGAACAAGTGAAAACAGACACAGGAACGCAGAGTAACAATAAAATTATCACAGCGAACCGACAAAAGAACATAGCTATGTGAATTTAAAATTCTGCATCTCGGACAATATACTAAATAATAAGACTAATTTTAGTTCTTTCCTGCTTCACTTAACAAAGAATATATACCTAACTACATTTATTTTATCATTTTCATTGACACTCCATGTGAGTTGAAACATAGACTGTAGCATAACAGTAGCTACATAACTGTAGCAGTAAGAAAACTAATTTCTGATTTTCTGTCACCTGCATCTAATGCTGCTATTCAAATACATGTGATGCTTCCAAATGCTATGACCTATTAAAAATGAAGCAAGAATCCAATAAGCTGCACAAGATTAGTTTTGCTAATATTGTTGACACTAAATGCATAACAATAAACACATTACCAAATGAAACAGATTGTAATCTTACATTAAATGAAGGCATTATGAACCAGGCTTACTCTCTTTCATTAAGAATGCAATCAGATTTATCTGCTAGAGAAAACACATTCAAGATTTATTTAATCAACGATGACAAAACTTTCTTCTTCCAATAATTTAAAGTAAAGTTGAAGCAATATAGCATTAGGCCATAATTCTTTTGGGATAGGGCAGGTCAACAATATTAAACAGATGCCATAAAGAAAAGGGATTAAAGAGCTCAACTATAAAATAAGCCTCATTATACCAATCCCTTAATGTTAACCTAGAACTTGAAATTGCATTGCAAGAGAATAGAGAGGGAAAAGAAAAGTAACTTCTTTCACCCTTGAAATAATACGTGCTAATTGGTGCTTTGAACATCTAGAAGTTATGTTTCTTTGAAAGGAACAGTATTCCAGTAGTTAGTCCTTAGCTCTCAAGAAGGTCATTGAAATAAATTTCTCAATTATTTTCAAAAATACTTTGTCAAAACCAATAACTTCTGTTTAATTATATTTTAATAGTGATATATTTAATATACAATGCAAAGATGGGTATCTAGCAAGTGACTACTCCACCTAAAAATGAAAAATTAAGTATGATCAATAAGACTGTAAAGGAATACCTCCTACAATTTTTATATTCCCTGCTGAATGTAGGTTGTTTTATTAACTTAACTGTAGTATGGGCTTCTTGTGTCCCAGGATGGAGACCACCTGAAAGTATCACCCAGATGAAACCTTGAGTGTATCTGCCCAGCTCTAACTGACAAGAATAATTCAGTACAGCCAAAAACCAGTAAAGAGCAATAGATGAACTTTGTTATGAAACTCTGGCTAACTTCACATTTTTGTAACACATTCAGACAAGAGACCAGGGGGTATCAGAAATCCCAGTGACAACTGCTGCCAGTAGGTATGAGAAAGACTGGGAGATCCACCTGAGGCTATGTATTTAGAGAGTCCACTGGCAGCTTATGCTGACAATCGCATCTAGAGTGTAAAAGAATATTAAGAAATAGCTCCTCAAGGAAAATCCAGCCCAACCCAATGAAAAAGGCTAAGCCTGAGGAGCAAATGCTGCATGCTGGGGCTAAGGCTTCTCCATCAGGCAGAGCCTGGATGTGTCTTGTTTCCCTGGGTTCAGGGTGCCAGGCTAAGCTGGCCTGGAGGGGACAGAGCCCTGAGTGCCACACAGGGTGCATGTCTGTGTGGCAGGAATAAAACACTAGCATAAAACTGCTATGTCTGCAATAAACCCATCATTCTTAGCAAACAGATTTCAGCTTTCATGTCACTGAGTGGTGTGATTCTGTTCTTGTGGCCCTCCTATGCACTTCCCTCAAGACATCCTGAAGCAGGACACTTCATTATCCACATTATCCTAAACCCCAGGAGAGCAACACAGCAGGCTGCCAGGAAGATACTACTTATTTCCAAAAAAAATAAACAAAAACTAAATCAAGAACAAGAAAGAGGTGTGCAGGAACGGACACATTTCAGGAAAATTATCCCAGGGCCTTGTTATGGGTGTAGTGCTTTGTTCACAGTGACACAGTAACAGAAAATGCATTTTAGGAAGAGCAGATGTGAGACTTTTTTTGGAGAAACCAGTCACACGGTCCTAAATGTATTGGAGTGGGTACAGAAAAGGGCAAAGACACAGGTATAGAAGGATTTGATAGTGTACTTGCAAGGCTGGAAAACAGAAATGTACATTTCATAAGCAAAAATGGATAAATTCACAGAAGATTTTGAAGGAAGACAAAAAAAAAAAAATCTTCCTGATAGCTGCCTGGAAAACCATGGCAGAATTCTGGTCCCACTGAAACCACTGACCTATTTCATCTGACTTCAATAAGGCTCATATTCAAACCTGCAATTTCCACAATGCTTTGTGTGGCATTTTCTCTACCAGGAGCGACAGTAAATGCTTTGTTGTGCATCATACTTAATATGCATTTGAGTTTGGCCTATTTTTTGAAGAGTACATGGTGTTTACTGATGACTAATCATACAATTTTATGCAGCATTTCTGATGGCTGATTCCATACAGACTTTAATTTTATTGTGCTGATCTCTTTTTCTTTAAAAGGAAACAAACTAAATGAACTTTATTTTGCAAATAAGAAAGACATTTGTTAATTTGCTTAAATAGAGAGCAAAACCTTATTGTAAGAGAAACACCATTATATTGCTCTGCTGAAGCTGTTTGTTGCCTCATAGTAATCTCCAATTTGAATTAATGAAAAAGTGCTGCCCAAAACCCCAGAACAGGGTTTCTCTAAAAGAACTGCAGCTTGAAAAATTTAACATAAATAATTCAAAAAATTCAAATTTAATTTTCCTAATTTACAAATAAATTTAGAAATTTGTTTATCTACCAAGTACAAGAATACTTGGATAATATCAAGGTAAGTAAGATATTTCAGAAAATCATCTAAGCTTACTGAATTTACTTTTAAAATAGAAATATTATCATCATTTTGTATTCTGCGAAATTTTTTTCCTCTTAAAAAAGTCAAGGATAATAGAGGACAGTTTGCTTGTATGTACTAATTTCCAAAATCTTTGGGATTCTCAGGAGATGTGTAAACTGCAGTTGAAAGCTGTTAGGACTAGAAATCATATCACATTCTACAAACACATTAACTTCAGTGAAAAAGCCCTTTACTTCAGAAGTACTTCCTAGCATCTTCAGCTATTGCAAACAGAGCCAATGCTACTCAGTATACTCACCAAAGACTGTCCTGGCAGGCACAGATTCTCTGTTCAGCCAGAATGACACTTGAGAGAGAATGACAGTCATGATGCAGGGGAGGTAAGTCTGAATGACAAAATAACCAATTTTTCTCTTCAAGTGAAAATGAGCCGTCATTACTGTATATTCACCTAGGTACCACAAACAAACAAAATACAATTAAATGAAAGATAATCATCTTAAGAATGTCCATTGCTTTGATAAGAGAAACTTTGCTACATTTATGTGAAACAAATGTTCTAGGGTTATGTTGTACCACAGGTATTTTGTAATAGAAAGCATCCCACAGAATATAAGAAAGATTTGGAGTACAGCTATATCTTATTCCCACTGCATTCCATGAAAGGTGAGTGTTAAGGAAGTTCCAGGAACTCTTGTATGCACTGAGAAGAACTCCAGAAGGCTTCTGCTCATAAGCAACTCTCTGTGTTCACACAACAGCTCTCTGAGAGCTTAATCACGGTTAGAAAGCAGTCATGGGGGTCCATCACAGCCCAGCACATGTAGGAAAACAGTCTAGAGTCTAGTAGAATACTTCAGTGTTTAATGTCAAAAACATGATGGAAGGAAAACATGGTTGAAATCTGTCTGCTTTAGATGAAATCGATGTCATTTACAATATGAAATTTAACAAATATCCCAACCCTGGGTTACAAATATTACGATTCAACAAGGAGCTCCAGATAGCATTTAAAAAAACAGTTACTGAGGACAAGTTCACCTCTGCTATCACCAGGTAATTATAATTTGAAAGAATCAGTAAAGTGCTGTTTTGTGCTATTTGTACAGTACATTGATTATAACTTGTACAGCACATGCCTAATAGATCACATTTTGCAACATTCTTTTTCAGTAGCCTTTAACACCACCTGAAATATAGTCTTCACAGCCAGCAACTGCCTTTTTCTCCAAAATACCTTTTACTAACCTGTACTTGATTTAACTGTCTCTTTTCCAATTGTTTGGCCTAAAAGATCATACTGATTCAGTCTTGAGCCATCTGGTGCCACTTGCACTGAATCTGAAGCATTATAAGTCCAAATGTATGTCACTTCTGAAGTTGTGTATGCATCTGTGAGAAACAAGGTAAAATATTTCGTCAGCAATTCAAATTAAGCAGTTTCCATCAAAACTCACAGAATTACAAGAACTACTTCTTTTTCAAATAAAAACTCACCCCAAAGAATTAAAAATGATATGGTAAAAATACCTTTGGCTCTTTAAAACAGCTTTACTGTAAAGTAGGTGCCTATTGCAGCACAGGAACAGGGCACTCACTCGTGATCTTACTAACCACAATTTATTAAACTACAAACAACATCTCTTCTACACTGTTAAAAGACTGGTCAGAGATTAGATATTATATGTATCCCATAATTCGTGATAAGGCAAATGAAAAGAATGACAATTTGCAAGATTTAGGACACACAACATTTTTGAAAATTCATTGCTGTGTATTTCTGACCTTCCATTGTCTCCACTCTCAACTTCAGGGATGTATCACAAGCATTTTATTATTGGTTGAAATTCAGACTTAAATATGGGAAGCCAGCAGTGATAACACCCTGGTACCTTGCCCTGCCTACCCTTTAAGAGGTCGTTAATCTCACTAGTTGCCATTATTTTGGGGGACACGCTGACATTAAACAGGCTGCTCTATCAGCACATTCATGATCAAACATACATTTAGCCTGGGGCCTATCAAGATAAACTAGTATGAAAGCAAATCAACACTGTATTTTAAAGAGGATTAATGCCTCTCCAGTAAGTAAGAAAAACAATGAGTATGTCCTGAAAGTTTTTCCAGTCTAATATCCTATTAACAAATGGAGTATGAAAGGAAAAAGGTAAACTACTGATGGAAGAAATTGTGTGTTCATTTTGATTGACTGAGACGAGTACATTTTAAATCTTACACTATAATTGCAGTGCAATTAAAAAGTAAAGCATCATTACTGTTGGTCTGCAAACATTTTCACTTGAGAAATCTCTAGAGGCTCAGAAAGTAGCTTCTTCATGCAACTAGCCATAAATTGCATGACTAACAAAATCTAGCAGGTGGGTAGCAAGTAGAGATTTTTAGCACTTCCAATCTATCCTTCCAGCTTTCCACTAAAATATCTCTGCTTTAATGCAAACCAGCAGTATGGCAAATTGTTGATTTGTCCCCATTCTCTTCACTGTCAGCTAGACTTTTTGAAAAGAACAAAAAAAAGCAATCTATTAACCTACAGCTTCTCCCATACATTCAGTTTGGTTTTATCTTATGTATAAAAAGAGACATTCATATATGCTGATGATCCTCCTAGCAATGTAAGATTAGCAGTGTATGAAGAGCTGTGACAAATATATACCACTGGCAAACTTGCCTTAGTTAAACCAAAATCCTCAGGAATCCTGCTTATTTTCACCACTATTCATCATTCAGATTCTATCCCAGAATAAAAGCTGAAAAATGCACAGTTGTCTAGAAATGAGTCCTAGGTAAAGAAATAAAATGTGTATGAAGCCATTCAAAATGAACGGAAATAAGAGTCCCCTGGATGTGCCAACAGGCTGGAGCACAGGTGACTTCGAGGGAAATGAAAGACAGTTTTTTTTAAAATCACATTGCTCACATTTAGAATTCCTCTGATCATTAGAAAATCATAGGCAGGGAATAAAGAACAAGCTGGTAAGAAGAGCAAACAATCAAGACCAAAAAAAGGACAAAAAAGGAAGCGGTTCACACAAAGTCTCATATACCTAGTCATGTGGGTTTCCAGCCTAAAAATGCACATGAAGAAAGTAGCCTTTTGGCCTGAGTGTGAGTTTCATTATTACAGGAATTTTCAAGTTGTTTTGAGGCTACAGATGAGTCTTTTTTTCCTGCAACACCTTATGAATCAAACGTGCCTTGCTGGGGACATATATGTAAATATTATCAGTCAGTAGCCGATTTTGGCTAACATCTCTGGTGTTAGTTATTCAGGCTGTGTTATGTATTAAAAATATAATATCGAGGGCGCAAAAAAAGGCTCCATGATGCACATAGTATTCATTCCAATGATCTTTTACCTCCATAGCTAAGATTTCCCTCAAGTGTGGAAACATCATCAGAAGTGCAGGCTTGGTTTAATTTGCTGCACACTCCAAGGGAAAGTGATATTGGAGCACAATGGAGAATGCACAGTGCTATGACAAGCATGATCTGGTTAATGATGTCCTTAGTGACAGCATATCTCCTGTTTTGTATTCTGTGGTTGCTATAATTATTGTAAAATCAGCCAGAATTTATAGGTTTTAACTTGTTTCCTCAAAAAGACCCCATTTCCTTTCCTGGGCCCAGCAGAGAATGTAGGTTGCAGACAAAGAAAAAAAAAAGAAAAATTTTAGTGTAAAAAAATCCAAGAAATATACATATAATGAAGAAGAAGAATGGCTGTAATGTAAGAAAGTGAAATAATGCTGCTGTTAAAATAATACCAGTGAGGTCAAATTCCACCTGTGTATAATACGCAGATGCACTAAGGAATGAAATTTTTCATCACATAAAGCCATTCATTATTGCCTTCATTGACTAAGAACATAAAAAATATCATTAAAAATAAAGAGAAACTAAGTTGTTGTGATAAATGAGAAAACCCACTCATTGAAGTCTTTGACCCATTCTCTGTCAATACTACACAGGCTACGTGCATCCAGTTCTGTGTTCATCGGTATGGTTTGCACACTGCAATCAAAGTAGACCAGTGCAGTGTTGATCAGGTGCAGGGTGTTTATTGTTAACTGGAGCCATGAAATCTTTAAAATACACTAGAAGACACAACACTGAATAGAGAAAAGAGATTTTGATGTGTCAGGTTACAATTTTTTTTTAAGTCCCATCTTGTGGTTTACATTTCTCATGCTACAATTTACTGAAATGAAATTATGCTGAGAAATGTTAGATATTCACTAATCAAAGGCTGTACTTCACATTACATACTTACAGCTGCCAAATTTCAGTGGGCATGAGTGAGCATCCATGGGGAAGTCTTCCAAGTGCATTGGACATTCAGCTTGGACTGTAAGCCTAAAAGGCAAAAGACCTCTATGCATTTAAGTCATTTAGCAGGACAAGAAAATCAGTTCCACAGAAATGAACAGAGTTCATGCTGATCTAGTAGACTAAATTGTAATTTTATATTAAACTAACAAGAATTTAAATCAGCTTTTATTTCTTCCATTTTATGTGTTCCTTTGAAAGGCATTTACTTATCACACCAAGAACCTGTAAAAGCTGACCTCAAAATTATGAGCAAAGGCCATTTAAAGAAAAATACAAATTAAGTATTGTCAGGTTGTTAAGAACAATAATTTCCTTCGCATAATATTCTGAGGTACATGTGGGCTAATATGGCTCTTAAAGGCTCATTATAAAAGCATCTAAAATACAATTAAATTGTCAAAGAACTGTACTCCAGTCTTCTGAATTTATTTTTTTTACAGTTTGAATGGAAGATATAGAGAAAAAATATTTGTGTTCTTTCAAAAGATTGCTGCTGCTCATTCTCCATGTTACTTGCGATTATTCTTTATATTTATGTAAAGTGTGACCACATGTTAACAAAGCACCCACTTTTTCTCATTTTGTGAAAAAACCCCAGCATATATAGTTTCATATATGGGGATTAGTACAATAAAAAATAATTTAAAACAATTTGAAGAAAGGTTTTCATGGACTTCCCCATTATTTTTAATTTATGGGAAAAAAGAAAAAGAAAAAAACCCTATGTTTCTCCTTCCTATCCTGTAAGTCTCCTCTGGGTAGAGATTTTTTCTCTCATTTTGTATGCCTCTCTTCCTCTTCAATCAGCCTCAAACATCAGTTACATCCTTCTGTACTCCCAGTGGTTCCTAGTCATTGTATTCTCTGCTCTTTTCTCCCAGCCTTCCACCAAAAAATATTTCATGTTTCTATTCCTCCACTCCCCAGGAATGTTTTTCTGAATTCAAGGGGCACCGAGAGATAAGAATTAGCAAACAGCTGAAGGCAAAGGAAAGAACTGCGTGAGCCTCTGATATAAATCACACAATCATTTTATGTAGACACGATAAAAATAGCTGTTTAAAATCTAGGCAAAACAGTTAGAACAGTGTACACATTAATCTCATACCCTGAGAGCCAACATATGTACAAGTAATGAAAATGCTTAGTTAATTATAATTAACCTGACCCAGCTTATACTTCACAATGGTTTCAAACAGTATTTCCTGTATTTATAGTATATGATTATTATGTCATCTGGAAGAGAATTTCAGTCAGCTTATACAGACAATAGTTCAAATATTGATTTGAGCCCCAGCAAAAATACAACACATGGGGTCTCAATTTACTTCAAGCAAACTTTTCTGAATCTCTCCGACCAGTACATCACCCAGCACCATTAGCAGTCTACTCATCAACACTCAATACTGTAAGGGTTTCAGAGCTGTGTAGTAAAACTGGGCTTCAGGGATGCTGGCATGGCTGCATGGAAGAAGTACCACAGTACACGTTCACTTTAGAGCTCACATTTTCCATCTTAGGCTGGGGATTTTAAGTCTACATTCACAACAACTTCAATTTATTAAGTATTCTCCAAGAAAAAGAAAGCAATTAAGTCAGGGGCTTCTGGAAATTTGGTTAAAAATTTCAAAAAAATTCTCATAGGTAACATTATTGCAAAAAGAGTTACCAAAGAGGAAATCAGTCTTTTAAAAATGATGCTTATATCTATGTATACATGATTTTTTATATTTTTTCATCTTCTATACTCTCTTTTCTAAGCAAATTTTAACATTTTACCAGTGAAATATTTATCTAGCTACTAATGATGCACAGGATGAAAAAATTAAAATTCTAAGTAAAATACTATAATTAGACAAAAGAAACAGTAATTACAGAGTAAGACATGCTTTCCCTGTAGCTCTTGCTAGAAATAATTTGAGATCTTATTACCTCTTTATTCTTTCTCTGTTTTTTAACTGCTCCTGATCTTAATAATAAAATTACTTAGGGGTCACATATTAAGTACAATGGCTGCAGTTAACGGGCAAAACTCCCATACTATTTTAAGCATTCCAAGACAGAGTTAGTAAACTCTATCTGAAGGTCTCAAGTAACTCTATTCAGGTGTTCAGTATCTTTAATATACTACAAAAATATGAAAATTGAGGCACACATAGGAAAACTGATCTAACTCATTATCAGCCAAGAGACTTTTAACAGAACTGGAAACAAAACATACATTTTCCTAGTTTTCTTTCTGCTTAGAGAGAAATAAAACAAAGGAGAGTTCCCCTGAAACCTGATTTAATAATTCGATGGAAAAATCACATCAAGAAATAGCTTGAGTAGAGGAGAGATGAACAGACATACCTCATGGTGTACAAGAGTGTCCCATCATCTTGGATTCGTAGCAGCTTATTTGGCATCGTCATGTTATGTGCCACTGACTTCTTCCCATTGTGAAAAAATGTATCTGGGGTCCAGATTTTGCTGGCCATCAGGTTGTTCAATCGAAGAATGTTCATTGGGCCCTTAAACTTTAATCTCTCATCCTTCCATCTCTGACGGAAGAAAACATCTATCGTGTACTCCTGTAATGGAAAAAATATGTGGTTTTTTTGAAACAGTGAAACACTAATCTGCTTTCTGAGAACAAAAATAGAAAACCTCTGTTTGCAAAATTCCCTGGTAAAATTGTCAAGGGAGAACAATCTTCACAAAAAATTGCGTAATACTGAGAATATTAAACAGGAAGTCAATGTATTAAGGGTATGACATTCTTCTTCATGATTGTTTTGTTGTTCCTGTTGTTTTTATATTGAACTCTTTCAATATTTAGATTTCTGTATCTGATATACAAAGTATCTGTGACATGGGTAGTTTCATTAAACACAGTAAGGAAGGAAAGTAAGGAAAAAATACACAGGAAGACATTAAATAGTTCTTTCAGCATCTTCTCCTGCAGAGTAACCCAGCATTTCAAGAGTATGGAAAATGGCTGAGACTGGAAGTAAGGAAACAAGGCAACCCATAAAGGGTACAGTATATACAAGCAGAATGATATAAGATTTTTCCAAAGAGGAATGTAAGGCTCTGTAGTGGTGTGGATTTTATGAACAAAAGTACATAGGTAGGAAGCAATAGCTGATGATTAACAGGTGACACACACTGCCTGGTGAACCTTACTCTGACGCCTCATCTCAGGAAGGCAGTACAGTCTGGAAAAAAAAAGATGCAAGCAAAAACAGACTGATGACCTAGACCAGATGCCTGTGTCAAGCAGTGCTGGGTGTCCCATCTGGTGGGTTTTGTTGCTGTTTAGTTGGTTGCTGGCTGGGGTTAAACCACAACACAAGCAAACAACTGATTAAACATTGATAATGTAAATTCATCAACTGTCTTCAAAATGGAACTGTAAATGGATTTAGTGTTTTGCTACTGTCAGCACAGCACATCAACTGGATATGGGAGAGCTTAAAAACTATGTTGGAAGCAAACTGTATTCAGCATATTGGCAAATACTACCTTGGTGCAATTTTGTTTTGTTGGACAGGTACAAAATGGTCTCATGATTTCAAAGTATTAGTATGCTGCAGCAGTCTGTACTACTGCAATTGCTCTGCACAAACCATTTTCAAATAAACTGTCTTTGAATGGAAAAGGCCTGATAAAATTTAACCAATATAAAATTTTCAAGGGATTTCAATATAAAAGTGACTTCAAGGAACTTATCAGCCTCTATCATTTTCTGCTGGCTCCCTTGTGTGCTGATTAACAAGGCTTAAGGTTCTTTTCCATCAGTCATACAGCAATACAAAAGGAGTGCTGACTAGACAGTGACAAGCGACAGCTCTCTTCAGCTCCTTTGGTCTGTGAGCCAAAGAGCTGTGAGGACCTTTTCCAGGTCAGGGCCAGAGGCTAAGGAGAGCATGTGGATAAAGGAAAGAGAATTTTGTTACGTGAAGCAGCATGACAGGGGCAGGAGAGAAAGCAGTTCTCATTACGAACTGAGATAAATGTGAAGAGATATTCTGGCAATTAGGGATACTTACAAACTAATTTGACAAAAACCACAAGCTCAATTTTTAGCTATACCAAGAGGTCATACATTAATGTAATAAATTTTTGTGATTTTTCTAATTAATTTTAAATATTTAAAATAATATTAAATAAAACTAACATGACAGTACACTGAAAATCTGGTTTTCTTTAACACCATTTGCCATCTCTAATAATATTTTGCTGCTGTATAGCCTGGCTGGTGGAGGAGGCTGCTTGTCCCTAAGAGATCCTGGCTCAGGAACTCCTGGTGGTGCCTGGGCACCTCGGTACAGCTCCTCTCTCACCGTGCGATGAAGGCACGCAGCCACGCTCACACTGAGCTGCTGGCTCAGGCGGTACCAGAAGCAAAGAGCCCAGAGGCGGCCCTTGCCGGGGGATCTGATGTTTATTCTGACCCGCACGCAGGCAGGCCAGGTAGCAAGAGGGCGGGCCTCAGCCCCACAGGGTCTTATCAGGGGCACAGACAGGGGGAGGGATAACAGCCGAGGACCAGTTGGGTGTGACCCAGGGGTAGAGTGACCGTCCGGCTGCTGACCAACCAGAGGGACCTGATCCACACAGGGTCACAGGACCAGGTGGGAGGAGTCCTACCAACTGAGTTTGTGGGGGGTCTCAGACCTCTGAGTTTACCCACCACTGAGCTCCTGGGCTCCCTGGTCCCCCAGCCATCCCAACTGGTGGCTCAGGCACCACAACAATATTTTAGTAAATATATCTGTTTAATACAAAATTACGAACCTCTAAAACATGTATTTCTTTGACATTATACTTGATTTTGTACAGTCCCTCATCACTGCCAGAGACACTGCCTCGTAACAAGTGGTTTGCTCATTTCTCTACGATAGATCACATTCAACTGTCCTCTTTTATTTGCTGATTTATATGTTGTTTTATTTCTTAAATATCATGTGACTTAAAATCCCATTTACAAATAGCAAGTTACCTATCAGTTCAGTTGCAGACCAGGGAAAGTGACAAAATGCATAGTCTCATGGAGGATCAGGAGCAGCAGGGGAGTATATGAAATCTGGATAGAAATACCAGGTAATTAAAGGAAAACAACTGCCCTAAGAGCTTCCTCATGGTTTTTGTCTGAGGGGCTTACCAATAAATCATTTTTATGGCAAGATTAATGTTTGAGGTATAAAGAATTGGGAAGAAGAGCCTGAGGGAGTAAGACTTTGAAATTCCACTGAAATTCAACAGGAGTGAGTGATATGTCCTACAGGTTCTTTTGACAAACACCCCTGCATATAAATGATTAGAATATAAATCTGAACTTTTTTGCAATGTTTCCATCAATAAAGAACTTCAAAAATCCTGCTTCTTTACTGTCTTCCAACATACATAAAAAGAATTACAAGAGAAATAAAATAGCAAAAAAAAGTAGACATGAAATGCCACTAAATCAAAACAGCAACATTTCACAAAAACCCACATCTGCTGCATGGCAATAGCTAAGGAAGTAGAATGAGCAGGAAAGAATCTCAGCTGCAGCCTTGAGAGATCCTACTGATGAATCTCTGACTAGTCCACAGGTAATGGTTAATGGCTCAAACACTGTTAAGGTAACCACCGAAGGACTTTGCCCACTGTGGCAAACTGTATAAAGAAGCAACTGCCCATCTGAAACCACAGAACTCCCCTCTCTCCCTCTCCCCACCATGCCTCTGTGAATTCCTGGAAATTTGGACAGTAAGTTAAGCCTCCTGATGGGAATTTGAGGTAAGATAAAGGTGCTGCTTTTGTCCAGTTATCTCAGGTCTAAGGAGAAGTAAACAAGGCTGAGAAGAATGTATCCACAAGAAAAGCGAACTCAGCAGATGTGCTCAAAGAAAGCCCTGGCTGGGTTTGGCAGGGAGAGACCACAGCCACCAGACTAATTTCGGGGTCTTCCACCAGAGGACTGCACATGATCCATAGCTGCAACAGATCCATGGTGTTGCAAAAGACGGTGTAAAACTCCCCTCCCCAGGAGAGGTGTCTGCGCATTCCCATGTAAACCTGAACATATATTAACCCACTGAACTCCATGTATCACGGGTTTCCCCCACCCCTGGCAGATCAAAATTGGGACCATCACTTTGACCAGCAAACACTGAAATTACAACAATCAAGTCTTGTCATTGAATCCATGAGTGGTGATATCTTTCTACTCTTCTCCTTTCTTTCTCTTTCTTTCTTTTCCTTGTAAATTTTCTTCAGTGTTATTTTTACGCTTTTGTATTGTTATATTGCTATAGATATTCATAACCAAAATGGCTACATACCTCCTTTCCCCTGCAACCAAAATTTTCCAAAATTAACTTTTATACATAGAACTTGAGTTACCCTCACCTTTGGGGTGGTTTGTAACACCATCCAGTCTGTGCTGGAGAGCTTTATTTCAGAATATCTCATTCAAAAGATGGAAACAGGGAATAAACCAAGGTTTGGTATGAATGATGATGCACACCTACTGTTTCTATTTACCACAATAGTAGTAAAATATCACATAGTTCTTAAATAACTTATCTTTCTACAGACTTCTTTGCATTTTTTCAATGGAAGCATTGGGATCTCAATTTTGTATGCAGGGAAACTAAGGCACAGAGGTGGAATTAATTTGTCATGATCCATTTAAAATGATTATGGAAAGCAAAATACAACCCCTGCCTTTGCATCCCCATGCTATATTCACTGATCCCATGCTCCCTTCTGTGCCAAATCTATTCTACTTATGATCACGGATATCCCTATTGATGTTTACCATATAAAATAAATGAAAAAATAGGAAGGTATTGAAGTACTTTGAATATAATCAACACGATAAAAAGCCAGCATTTATCCAAAGATGCTACATAAAGATTTTGAAACTAATTCCTATTTGATATATGTGCCAATGTGCCACTTTGTGGTAAATGTTGTGTAATGTTTACTTTTCAATCAAGACTAACATTCTGTGAGAAATGCAAATCTCGACTCTAGGAAAAAATACTCAGATTAATACCTGATACTAATTTCATTCATTCTGCAGATGTAAAAAAAAAAAAAAAACTATGTAAAAAAACCTGTGCTCTCTCTGGACATGACCAAACCACTCTCTAGTATATAGTGCAGTATCTCCATAAAACCACAGGAGCATACTTCCAGGTCATCAGAGGACTACTGTGATCATTTCTAGACAAGAAAGTGCTTCCTACTGTGTTGTGTCTAAAATGGTGCTTACACAGCTAGACTCTAACACAGTATGATTAAACATAATCTTTCAAATATGTATTATACCACCTTACATGAAATTTAGGTACAGGCAATGAGATTCTTACTACAGTTTTAAGAAGCACTTGACCCTCTGCCAGTTCAATGGCCAGAAGAATAAAATGGTGAGAAAATTTCATTCCTCTTTTAATATGCAGTTGTTGTGCATAACAGTATGCACCATAAAAAAGACATTAGTATCTCTGGCAGAAGCTTTAACTGACCTGAGTATAAACAATCCCCACTACATGGCAGTCTTCTTTTTTTTTTCTGCTAAGGTCAGATTTGTATGGGAAAAGTTCAAACAACAAAAAATATACTCTTATCCTTTCCAATAATGGTTGGCAGATTTTGGCAGTTTTAGCATCTGGAGTAAAGATGGACACGTTCCAAAAATCTCAAAAATTTTAAGTGTCCATTACCAAGCAGTATTATGCTGAAGCAGACTGAACATTTTATTTTATTACCTTCTGGAACACAGCATTTTGTTTAATGAATAGTTCGAGCCAGAGTTCCTCATTCCCTACTTGTAAAGATTTTTTGTAGTCATTTCTCTAAATACTCATACTTCTCTAAAGTATGTTTGTCTTTTTCCTGACCATTCTTAAAGCCATTAACAGACAGACATACATACATACATACATACATACATACATATATGTATATATATGTATATATATGTATGTATATGTATGTATATGTATATATATGTATATATAACCACAAAACCAAATTTTAAATACTGTAAAGTATAACACTTTTTAAATGCAAATAAAAAAAAATTAAAAACAAGCAAAGGGAAAATGGCACATATAGCTTTTCACTGAGTCCTTAAAACAGTTAGAAATTTGGTTGATACACTGATGAGATAAACAGTTCAGATTCACGGACCTAAATCTCGCCTAGATAATATAGAAAATGCATATTAATATTTGTTTTTACATCAGTATAATTTCTTGATTTTAATTCTTAACAAGTACATTCTTGTTTTCATATCTGCCTTAAGGAAATGTGTAATTTTTCTTTCTGATTTGTTTAAAAACATTGACAATATTAGTATGTAACTGGTGCTGTAAAATATTAACATGATTGGTATGCATCTAAGCATCAAAATCACTTTCAAGAAAACCAAGGAGTTTAGACAGAACACTCAAAAAAATTTAATTATTCAAAGAAAAATAATCTGCCTGGTGTATGCACACCTATTATAACCTGATATTCATTGGTGTGATGAGTGTAAGTTTGTGATGCAACTTCTGCAATTCAGTTTATTAAACCTGCTCACTAGACATTTTCAGTGAATGCTGAAATTAGCTTTACAGTAGGAGGATCACATCATTAGTTGGTTGGCCTTGTGGTTGTCTCTGTGGGCAGATCTATGCGTGGTGCAGATGGCACACAGAAGGAATAACACACTACAGCAGTCTGCATAACCTAGTTCATCATTATACAGCTTGGCTTTACCTAGGCCCATCCACCAGACTGGACAAACAATCCATCTCACTTGCTACTTATCTCTTCTCTAAAAACAAGCAATTGTCTTAAAAATATGAGGACTGAAAGAGTTCTCCTCTGAACCCCCTCAATGCTCCAATCACAAGCACTGACTATTCAGGCTTTGCACAAGCACTTGTGTATCAACATCAAACCTCACCACACAGATAAATAAACTGAGTCCATTTCCTCTTCTCCAAAACTTACCTTATGATGTGTGCACAACACAGAACATAGAAGGAAATAGCAGACAGCCAGAAATTCCCTTCAGGTCTTTCGGAGTGTGGATCTCACATACTAGTAAATAGAATCCTTGAAAATATTCCGATGAAGGAGGATTGTAGTTTGAAACTGCCTTGTTGGTTATTTTTTATCAAAACCCTTAACAGCCCTGTTAAAAACTGAAACACTATCCCATCACTGCATTTCAAAGGAACATGTATTCATTTTTAAATACATAAGTAATGTCTGCCAGATACATATAAACTTTAATACTACCAAGAATATGTGGAATATTTCGAGGGAATTGTAGCACAGTTTTTCTCTATCTGAAGAACTCGTTTCAAGCCTTTTATTTCTGCCTAATCTGTCAACTTCAGTCATTTTTGTCTAAGCATTTAATCTAAACATGAAGTGCTTTAAAAAAATCTGTAAAAACGTGTTTAACCAGTTTGAATGATAGTGTCTAGGGAAAAGAATGTCTTTCTATTCATATTCATTTATGAAAAGGACCTTCTCTGAATAAATTTCTTTCTCTTTCTTTCCATATACCTGATGTACAGTGAACTCCGAGTCTAAAAGAAGCACCAAGGAGGGATAAGAGAGGTATGTAAAAGATACAAATAGGGATTACTTAGAAAAAAGACTACAGGACATTTTTACGATTGCTGTCACTGAAAATAAATACACTTCTCATTATCCTTTTTTTATTCAGACATGGAGAAAGAGCAACCCTGAAACACAGTGGATGCCTGGTGGCAGGAACAGGAATCCAAAGAAAAGTACAGAGAGAGCTAACAGCAGTGACAGGCTTGGACATAGCCTCTGACAAATCAATTTCCAATACTGATCCATGTGCCAGCGTGTTGCACAGAGGAAAAAGCCTTCCCAACAGAATAAAAGGACAGAAACTCTGCAAGAGATCATGTGAGATATTCTCATCAAAATTTCAGCATATGGATTTAACTTGCAAAGGCAATTACCTGAGCCAATAATAAAAGGGAATAAAGCAACAAGTTTATTGACTTTTCAGAAACATATCAATTATAAAAACACAACCTAGATGCTCCCCAATGCTACCCAATACCCAATACCCAAAAAGTCCAATTTATCATTTCTTTTACTCTTTAGTCTTCTCTTACTGAGTTCAAATAATAACTACCTAAAAGTAATTGCAGTACTTTTTTTTAAATCTTTTGGAAAAGAAAAAGCCATCTTGATGCATTCCCTTATTCTGTCCAGACTTATATATCATACCACCCCTGTAAAGCTTCTCTCAAGTTAAGGAATTCTAACTAATAATTAGACTGTGAAAGAGCTAAAAGTAAGTTGAATAGGAAAAAAACCCAAAACAAAATCTGAAATACAAGCTGGAATGAGGAAATCTGAAAAACAGACAGAAAAAAAGAAACAGGGTTCCAAGTTCAGTCACTATTTCTAAAGAACCATCCTCAGTTGTAGTGAGGAATGCTGTAACAACCCTTCTGATCATTTCTGTATTTGACCTTCAGTCTTCATTGAAAATTTCTATTCTGGCTGTATTTGAAAAATCAGAAGCATTTATTGACATTTCAGTTGAAAGCTGACAAGATGGAAGTGTGTGTAGTGATGAACTAGTTGTGTATGACGATATCCACAGAGAAATGTTCCTCTTCCTTGACTTCAAAGTGAAAAACTGGAGGTCTATCACCAAGAAACTAGGAAAAACTGTTGATCACAAACAACTTGGGAACAAAGGTGTAGCCACAGTACAAAAAATTCCCCAATAACAATGAAAATCTAAGACTGAAAGTTGAAGTTTCAGAAAGGTTCTTAGTTTTAATATTCAAGCTAAACTGATTCGAGTCCTGCCACCTACTAACCGTGTGTTGTACAAAAGCTGGAAAGATGTTCCTGTGATAATCAAAAAGACTGTTCTGAGGCAAAATTTGCTAAATCTTGGCAAAGCTTTTTCCACAGCAGACCTTATATAAAGGGTCTCAGTACCTACATAATCTGTCTTACATAAAATAACTATTGCTTGAGGAGTAAATAGGTCTCATTTATTGTATATATAATTTTTTTCAACTATGGACATCAGCACCTACTATATCTATGGCTATGGGGGAAATTTTAGGAGCCAAAGCGTCAAGAGAGCCTGGAAAGGCACCAAGTCTGAGAAAAAGAGGTACACTGCTTTCAGTGCTGCAATTCAAGTTAGCAGCATATAGAGTTAAAACGATGGTACAGTCTACCAGACTTCAACTAATTAATTTTATAATCAGAAAAAATAATCAGGTTTAATGTTCAATCCTTTTTATCCTACAAATTACAATTCAACCAAGTTTATCCTTCACCTCTGAATTTTCAAATATTAAATATTTTAATTTAATTATAAATGCTTTAATTAGCATCTGTAATAATAATTTAGTCCTATAACTCTTTAGAAAATTCAGAGGTGCTTTGCTTTTCGGTTGTTCTGTCCAATTTTTCATTTGTTTGTTTTTCTAAACAATGTAGCTTTTCTTCTCTCGGGCTGATGTCAAAATAAATTTGTATCATTGATTGGGTTGGAAGCGTATAAGGCATAGCATCACAACACTGAACTTAAACATTTCTGAGAAGTAACAGCTCAAAAAGACAGAAGAGTGGAAGTAAAATCTGTTTAATCCATTTTGCTTTGCCTTCCTTGATTCTCACTAGTTTGCAAAAGGAAGTTGAAAATTCGTATATATTGGCATTGTATATTTGACATTAAATAGAGTGGTTGACATACAATAGCATTTCTTCAACACAAATGATAAAGATACCCAAATATTTTTGTTGATTTGAAGCACAGTTTGCAACATTCTCCTGGCCAAGAGTTAACAGATTTGGTAGCTGACTATTTTGGTCAGAACAAAGAGTAGCATCTTTTTAGATTAGTCAAAATGTTAATCCACAATAAGGACCAAATGTTTTTTACTCTTAACATATTTGGAGAAAAATCTCAGCCTCATCTTCTACCTCCTGAATTTATCAATGGCAACTTCAGCTAACTTACAATCAGTCAAAGATCAAATTCTCCTGGACTTAATTATTTTTTGGTGAAACTGTGACACTTTAAAAATACAGTGAATGTGAATAAAAATCTACATTCTAGCAATCATACCGAGTCCCAGATTGTACACAATACTATATTACCATTAATGGGAACTGCTAGTGAGGAAAACAGAAACCTCACAAATTCATAGCAATTCAATAACAAAGGTTAGACTTACATTTTATCAACTTCGTGAATCAACACTGTGTGAGAACTGTGTCCTTAGCTCCAATCCACCCATCACTGCCTCTGTGCCACTTTCTTCTTCCATACTCTAAACAGATATTAATCATCTCCCATGTCAGTGAGTCCCCTTCCTGTTTTCAAAAGTGCCCCTTTTCTTCTAAGCACCATTATTCTTCACAAGATACTAACCAAGGAGGAAAAAACAAACTGGAAAATAGATCATGCAAAGGGGTGCAGTCACACACATGATGCTTTTTCTTACTATAAGAAACCCCAGGAGAAGCAATCCTAGGGGCAGCAATAATCATGAGAGTTTTGGGCAACAGAAGTGTTCAGCCTAAAAACCTCATGTGACTGAGGGCCTCACCATTCAGATTGTGACAGCTGAGGACCTCAGGGGCTGGGACCCAACCTTCCTGAAAAATCTGAGTTTGGGATCCTCTGAAAATTCTGGAGGACATGGGCAAGAGTCAAACTTATTCTTCCAATGAAGTCTTTTAAAGAGGAAATGTAAAAAATCATAATATCCCAGGGTTTCCAGCATTTACAGAAGAAAATATCAGTGAATGCTCTGTATAATAGTTTACATTATCAATTCAGTCATGCAGGTCCTAAATGAAAAAGTACTCATGGTTAAAATTCTAATGTCACCTTCATGTTCGACAGAATATGTGATGCTTTGGAAGCTATTATTTCAAAACTCACATGTTGAAATTTTCTAATTGACTGCTCATACGTTTCAAAATGATTTTATAATTATCAACAGAACAAGCTAAATTAACCCTGAAGCTTGTAGTAATAAGAATTAAACTGCTCTTACTTATCTATCTACTTATCTGCAAATAAACCTACCCATTACAGCAACAGCTGCCGTTCTGATGCACTGCACTCTGCTTTAATTAACACCTCTGCATAGATCTTTTACAGCTGTAGCATCAAAGGACTTGACCCCTTACTGCACTGTCTATATGTCTATGCAAATAGACACCCAGAGTTCTCCACACATTTATCCACTGATGTCAAAAGTGTGTTGGGAGCATGGGAATAGGCTCAGGGAGCTTTTCATTACATTTCCATTTAAGCACAGATGACTTGCACAGCCTTGGGTAAGTCTACTTGTGTCTCAGTACTCATCTTTAAAAGTGGATTAATATCATGTCCCTGTTACACAGGACTACCATAAATGCAAGACTTTACCCCTGTAAAGTCATGAGATACTAGACCAACAAGGTCAAGATGTTCATATCATCTTTGTAGATAGCTGTGGATACCTTTTTTACAAAATTATTAATAAAATAAGAACAATTTCATAAACCTAAAATCATTAGGAAAAAACAACTCAAGAGAATCAGCAACATGTACAGTAATAAAAACAACAAAAAAGTCTATTTCTCCTGTGAAATGGCCTTTTATGTGAAGCCTCACTAATGTATTCATAAATATGAAAACACAGCTTGAAAACTGAAACTATCCCACACAAAAGACAAACACAAAACCCCACCAGAATATATTCTTCAAAGCTATGATTACCTGTTAGTCAGTAAGCAAATAACTTTTAAAATGAACAATGTACCATGAAAAATTTAGTTTCATAAACTTGTTCATAACACCATAATGTTCCCCATTTTGTATTATGCATAACCTGAATTATTTCATAGAAAAAGAAATGTTGCCTGATTTTAAAAATATTCATTTTTAATACCTATGGATACATCCAGGTAGTATTTTATATGTCTCATATATAAAAATGAGTGTTCAAAACACTTCAAAAATAATTTCTTGCAGGATTGGCAAGGGTAGTCTGAGAGACTGAGATGTTGCAGAGGGTGTGAGCACCAGGGGATGACCATGACAATGGAACCTCTGTTTAGCAAGAAGATGGGGTTTGAGACAGATAAGCTAAGAGGCCAAAAAGAAGCAGATCCTATGAGGTGGATTAATATCTTTTATCATGCTGATGTCCTTCCTTACACAAATGGATCAGTTGTAAAACTCCCACCCACCTGGGGGACATATTGGGGCATTCACACATAAGCCCGAAGATGTTCATCCCTTCTGATGGGGCATAATTGGCTCAACTACACCAACTGAGAGGCAGCTGTCGTATCTTAGAAGGTGTCATCAACCATCAGAGACCCCTGAAATCCCCCAGACTCATTTCTGAGGCCTTCCACCAGAGGACTCCGCATAATCTACAGTGTTGCAACAGATGCACGGTGTTACAAAAGACAGTGTAAAACTCCCCAGCTCGGGGACGGTGCCTGGGCATTCCACTTAAAGCTAAGCATATGTTAACCCAGCGGACTTTGTGTTTCGTGGGCTTCCTCCACCCCCGATGGGTCAAGATTGTGACCACCACTTGGACCAGTGAACATCAAAATTGCAACAATCATGCCTTGTCGCTAAATACACGGATGGTGATATCATTCTACTCTTATCCTTTCTTTCTCTTTCTTTCTCCTTTTCTTCTCCTAACTTCTCAAAGTACATTGCAAGCCAGACTAAAAAATTCCTGTCAATGCCTTAGTAAGTGTCTTGTGTCTGGATTTGTTAAGGCTGGCTATGTTTAAGTTTGCTAAATTAAAATTTGTGACATACTTACTTTGCCTGGATGTTTTTTAAAAATGTGTCAAGTACCTTATTCCACCTTAATGTTCTAAATTTTGCAAGTAAAAATTTGTTGCTTGTAGCACATAGGTAAAACCTTATAAAACGAAGGCCTTGTTGCCTTTGTAAAATCATGGCTCAGGCCTGTTACTTGGGCTAATTAGAAAAGGTGTGTGGGAGAGTGACTCAGCTGGAACAGGGGTAGGAAAACGTGCTGCGTGACCATTGCGTGTTCACACCGTGGTGTATGGTGGTTGGTTGGAATATGTTTGTTGTGCCTCAAAACTATGTAAACTGATAACCAGCTAACTGCTTAAAAGGGCCGGGCTTTTGCAATAAAGAGGCTCTCCTTTGCACCTGCCTGGGGACTCTGCGTCGCTCATTATCACAACAGTTGTTGAATCTCCTGAGAATTTTGGTTTTCCCTACACATTGCCCAGAGTGAATTAAACAACCTTCCCCTAAACCTGTCAAGTGGACAGGGGCATAATAGGTAGTTAAAGTAAGTCTGAGATTGTCCTTCCCTTCCCTTCCCTTCCCTTCCCTTCCCTTTTAGAGAAGCTATATCCATCAGGTCTTTCTACCCAGTGTGAAACATTCTCCCTAATCTCTGTATTATTTGCAGTGAGCCTACAAACAATTCCTTATAATCCAGAGCAATATTCTAAAAGTTTCTTTCTTTTTTAGTGTCACTGACTTCCTTAAATGCTTACTAAACAATGCAAATTATGAAGGACAGATCTGCAAAACACGCAAAACACCACAATCATGTTGACCCAGCTTCCAAGCTATGTCTTTCAACAAGTTTAATTTAGATTTGACTCCCATCAGGCCCCTCAGTCTATTGCCAACAGTAAGAGTGCTCCTTTCACTCCAGGTTTTCACCGAAGAGGAATCCAGTTCATCCATCTCAACACTGCTCCAGAATATAAACCAAAGTACAGTCAGTGGGACAATCAGAAGATTTACTGGTCTAAACTAAATGGCTAATACAAGCACACTTACAATGCACAGTCTATAAACCAGTTTCTAAATCTAGAACTACATGGGGTTTGGCACTTTCTGATTTCAGTGAAATTGTTTTAAATTCATCCACAATAAGTAAAAGAAGAATGCAAGTTTAAAGGAAGTTTATATATAATCTTACACCATTTACTCATATATGCAAAAGATTCAGGAACTCACCATATCAGTATCTGACACTGGTCCAAAACTGGTCACATAGATGTTAGTGAAGACTTCAGTAATACTATCTGATATAAAAAGAAAAAAAACAAGCAAACATTTTAAATTGATGGTATTTTTTCTAACTCTCTATGCAAGATTATGGGACATTTTGAACAGGTTTCTCTCCTTGTTTACTACCCCTAGCCAGTATCCTGTTGTAAATACTGGGGGTTTCTCTCCCACTTCACACAGAGGTTAGCAGACACGTTTGTCCAACAGAGTAGTTTGTTTTGGCTAAAGAACTATACAATCATCAGCAACTACACACATATATCCCATTTCTCTACCAGCAAGAATAACCACAGCATCTTGGACTTAACTTAGAAGTAGAGTTCTAAACACAAAATGCCTTTGTTGCAGAGGTGTTATCACTGTTGTTGCAGATCTCTCCTATTAAAGCCTTTCTAGTTGAAGGCTGTAGTTTTCTACATCCCTAATAGCTTTTCCAAAGAAAAAGACATGAAAAAGCAATTATTGACTGCACCAAATGTAACAGAACAACATCCTACTTTTTAATTGGGTGTGTTTTTAAGTGGCACATATTTTAACATAATAGTTCCTTTCCTTGATACACAATGCTCCCGATACATTGCTGTGGTACTGTGAACACTTTGAGAAAATGTCCTTCCTAATCATTGTAGTCAGACAGCCATGAAATCAGAATATTAGATATTGTACTGCAGGGAAAAATAATTGCTTAGTTTTCTATCTTCAGTTTTCAATTAGGCTCAAAATAGAATGATATTCACTAAGAGGGGTAGTACACACAGGAAATTTCTTACAGCAGTTGCCAATTACAGTCTGCATTCTAGACAGTCAAGAAAAGGAATTCTCTGCCTTAAAGCCAGCTGCTGATTGGAAAAGAAAAATTTGAATGTAACTAGGTGCAATTTGACTCATCACAGAATTTCCCATTCCCAAAAATAATACCACTGCCTGTTGTATGAGTGAGCCTGCTGTTATATTATGATATTATGTTATATTATTATTGTATTGCCGTATTTAATCATCATTAAATGCGGGTAGTTAATAGTTTATGTTTTCCTAAAAGCTACCTTTTATCAAGTATGTGATATAAGCAAATTTTATTTCTAATTACATTGAGGCCAACAGTATAATCCCTGCTCTTTACTGGGAGAAACCGATGGTGCTCACTCATGACAGCAGAGTCTCTACCAGACACCAGGAAAAGGCCAGGACTGATCCATGAGCAGCTGCATGGGGAGCAGTGCATTTTCAGAGGGATGTAGCTGCAAAGACACAGTGCTTTCAGACACCTTCCAGAGCATGGGTGAGGAATATTCATCCATTCTCATTTATAAGGAAACTTCCTTCTTCAGCCAAACACTAGAATACAGGACTTCATAATCCCTTCCTACCAAACAGAATCTTTTTTCCCCAGGATTGTGTCTGCTTTTTAAGTGAATAAATAAAGACTGGCTCCTATAATTCCTCTGCATGTCCTGAGATATGTTTATTTGTGTGATAGAGACTTCTGGTATCCCTTATGAAGCATCCTTACACAAGCTGAGTTGATTTCTACTTCAAACATCCTATAAACAAATTTTAAGTCAGTGGACAGAAAAGGTGCTGAGTCTGCACTGTTCTTGGTATTCAATAAGGATAAAGTATGGGTCTGGTTGAAGTATCATACAGAAGCCACAAGCACATTTCAGAGGACTACTGACTTCCTGCTGCCCGTGGGAGACTGTCCAGAAAAAAAACTATTATTATCTCCAAATGGTTACCTGGCACAGACTGGAATGAAATGGAAGAGTGACAAGAGAGTTACTCTTCAGGAGGTAAAATGGTGCTGCAGGGGCTATCTGTGAAATTTGGCCTGTACTGTGATGACAATACAAAATCTTAATTATAATTCCATGAAAAACACTGGTGTTACAAAAATATGACTGACAATCAAGTATCCCAATAGCAGATATCAAGGCTAATTTCAAATATACTTCTATAATTTGAAGGAACCCTACTATAAGCAACAAGGTCACTTGGCAAATCTTTACCTGCACACACCCCACCCCCCAAATGCTTGGAAGCATGGTCCTCTTGTAATCTCACTCTATTGCTATCAGTTATTTGCATCTGATTTATTATTTGACACAGAGGAATTATTTTAATATTTGCATATAACAAACTACAGGATGTGGAATTTTCAAGCTTGCCTTGCATTCCAAGTTTTACTTAAAAAAAAAAGAATCCCATATTCTATCATGTGATTTCTACACTCTTCTGGATCCATCCTTCCATCAGAAATGAGCAAAGAAGACAGAGGAGAACAAACATATTGACCACAACTTATGCTATTAAAACAGTCTGTAGATTCCCCGTTGGTGTGTGTTAAGAAAGAGAAAAATACACTACAGAGGAAATGGCACATTTTTTTTTCTGCCTCCTATGTTCCAAATTATGCATAGTTAAGAACTTTCTATTTGTAGCCTACCTTCAAGAAAACAAGTCCTTAAAGACAAAAGAAGCTGAAATGTAGTTAAGTCTTGAATTACTCCTGTTACCATCCACTGGTGTTAGCAGCCTGAGTCTTGTGTTTGTTTCTTCCTTGTTACTTTACATAATGTTACAACAAAGGTTCCTCTGAATTAAAAATTTGAACTTGGGGGTTCAGAATCAATGTCTACAAAAACAAAAAATACATTCTCTTTTTTTAAAAACAAATATTGTAGCTATTGCTTTGAAGGAGTATATGCTTGTCAAATAAACAATTCAGAAGCACAAGCACAGTTCAAATGGACCCTCTAATCAAAATTCATCCAGCAGGCGTCACAGTTATAGGCTTTTTATAACTCGTATTCTGTCAAGAACAGCACAAGTCATCATACTTAACCCACTAGAGATTCAAAGAGTTCTGGATCATCAGTTCTTGTGGAAAAGCTAGGAATATACTCAGCTAAAAGATGTTCAATGCAACATGTGTTTGTGTACAAACCTAGCTTCTTTTTTTTGAAAAAATTTAAGGATAAGCTTTTTCCACTGGGATTATAAAATCTGTTTCCTCAAGTGACATGTAAGCACGTAACTAAAAACCCTGATTTTCAAAAGTGCTTAAATCAACGGAAGCCCATATTGAAAAACAGTCTAGATTTTAAAGAATCCTCATTTATACTTGTGGGCTCTTAAGTTATTCTGAATCACTGCTTTTGAAGGTTATACAAAGAAATAGGAACAGGAAAGAGTAAGGATATAATTTCTATTTAAGATGTTTCTTTTAGGGGAAAAAATCTCAGGCAAAGAATATAACATGTAGCTGCCACCATCACATGAAGTACTCTAAAATTCTGCAAAAGCTATTACAGCACCACTTCTAACTTGCTTTGGTCAGAAATGTTAAAAGAGAAGCCCTAACTGGCTTAGATGAAGCCAGAGGTAAACTGACAAAATATAGTCAATAAAGTTAATATTAAAGACAGGAAGAAAAGCACATCCCGTGGAAGTAAAAAAACCCCAGTAATTATTAAGATCATATCGCACATGGTTCTCAAGCACTGGTTTCTTCTGATTCCCTTTCCTTACTTGAACTGACACGGTATCATTACTGGAAAAAATAAAAAACAGAAAGTATGAAAAAGCAATACATATACCAAATTGCAGAAGATTTATACATCCTTATCTGTCCTCAGCTGGAAGGTTTGCTGTGTACTTTAATTACATCTAGGATTTTAAAAATGTTAATTATAACAACTCCTCTATGAAGATAATAATTTTATTATCCTCAGTTTTCCATACTTGGGAAGCTGAGGCAGAAGGATTAAATTAAGTGTAAGTAAGGTGAAGTACAGGTGTTTGCCAAGTCTGGTTACAGCTGTCCAACACTAAGTAATCGCACCAGAAAATGTCAACATCATTGTCTTGTCAAAAATTAGAAAAGTGGTTCAGCGCTCACCTAGACTTGGTATCAGTGGTATCCTCAATTCCTTTATGCCAGCTCTCCTGCTGTTGGGATACCCTTTCTGATCATCTGAAATCCTGCTGACTTTTTTTCCTCAGTAGAAGAGCTGGCTCAGCTGAAGTAGGCTGCTTGGCAGAGAATTTGCAGCAGCTGAAGTCTAAACCAGTTTAGGCTGAGTAATGGAAATTATCAGAAAAGTTGGATGAAAAGGTTCATCATGAACATTTACCAATTTGTCAAAATTGGAAGATTCCACAGAGGCATTTAAATTTTCAACGAGTTCCTTTGGTCTGCTTTCTGACAGCAGTTTTCAAAATTTTTTCGCATTCTTTCATATGTCCCTCCTCAGCTGCCTGCACCCCTGACAGGGTACAGAGAGTTCCAGTGTCTGTGATGTGAGGTAGCTAGATGTGCAGGATTCTGCACACCTGAGAGCTCTCCCTTTCCTGGAGAATGCTGAGACAGCACTATCTTTCTTGAAATAAATTTCTGAGTATTTCTCATATTTGAGAATGACCTGAGTATTACTCATTCCCTCTCTCACCAAAATAATCTACAGTCCTTTCTTCACAGAGAGTAGGGACAAAGCATGCATGGCTCGTTCGATGTATGCTTAAAAGAAGAGAAGAAAGGCATGTGATCATTGCAATATCTTCAGAAAGAATCATCAGAAAGGTTCCAGATGTTTGTTTGCATGAAGCTGGCTATATTATTGAATAATGTGTCAAGGCTGTTTTCACAAGAAAACAGGCTAGTAGATTGGGTAGGACTTTTTATTCTTTTTTATTTGAATTTTCAGTCAATAAAAGCTGTAAATACAGGTTTTGGGCAACTAAAATAGAAGACAATCTCTTTGAGGTAATTCAAAACCATCAAAAGTGTTATTGGTGGGACAGAGTTTTTAAAATATACATATGCAGTTCTAATACATACTATAAAAAAATTTCAGACAAACATTATATTAAATGTAGAATTAATAGTGCCTGTGAGAACACTGCAAGGCTGTAACTGAAAGATGGCTACAGCATGCCAAAAAAAAAAAAAAAGAAATAAAAAAAGGAAAGAAAAGTGAAAATAAAATACTGCTCTTTAATTGTCAACAACAACAAAAAAAAGGAGGTCAAGTTGCAGTGCTATGGGAGCCTTAACTAAGGATTTCTAAGTTTTTGTGGAAATGCTGTCAAAAACTTGATGTTAATTTAATTATTTTTCCATAAAAATTATTTAACTGGAATTGACATTGTTCTGACATTGTAATATGGTCTCCAGGGGCATGCTTGGCAATGCTGCCCAAAGGCCTTGAAAATGTCATTCATAATACAAGTCAGAAATTGCACAGGTGAAACAGCCAGGGTCTTAATCTATCAAACACTGTTCCAACTCAACGTGCTGCCCTTTTCTGACAAGCTCCTTAGTGTGTCTGTTGACAGCTCAAGACACTGGCTGGCTGGCAGGGAATGGGGGTCAGAGGAGGTCATGCAACATGGAGCTGTAAAAGCAGCAAAATCCATGGGAACACAGATATTTCAAAATCGTGTTCTGCCAGCTCTTTTATTTTTGGTTTTGGTGGCTTATGCAACAATTTCATTTATCCAACTGTATTGGTTTGGCACAGCCTGGTTTTGGGTAGCAGGGGGGCCGCAAAGGTGGCTCCTGTGAGAAGCTGCTGGAAGCTTCCCACCGTGTCCGGCACAGCCAGTGGCTGATGGCTCTGAAGATGGACATGCTGCTGGCCACAACTGGGCCAGTGAGAGAGGCTGGTAATGCCTCTGTGATGACATATTTAAGAAGAAAATCAAAACAAAGTCAGGGGGGTTTTTTGCTTCTAGTCAGAGAAGAGGAGGGGGTGAGAACATGTGAGGGAAAACAACCTGGTGACACCAAGGTCAGTGGAGAAGGAGGGGGAGGAGGTGCTCCAGGCGCCAGAGCCGAGGTTCCTCTGCAGGCCGTGGTGCAGACCATGGTGAAGCAGCTGTGCCCCTGCAGCCCATGGGGATCCACGGGGAATGCAGAGATCCACCCACAGCCCGTGGGGATCCACGGGGAATGCAGAGATCCACCCGCAGCCCGTGGG